>JAKYLM010000178.1:17500-22500 GCA_023634145.1 Thymallus thymallus | reverse complement strand
GACACTAGTTAAGTCCTATCCTCTATCATGTTGTGTAATCTAAACTGATGGAATGGAAAGGTATGAGGGATTTTAATTACCCAAGCCTGAGGGACAGATATGCCTCTCTGCTGCCATCTGTGCACACACATGCCGGAACACACACACACACACACACACACACACACACACACACACACACACACACACACACACACACACACACACACACACACACACACACACACACACACACACACACACACACACACAGGGTCTCTGAAGGAGAGAGAGAGGCAGGGTCTCAGAGGGAGAGAGAGAGAGAGACAGACAGGGTCTCTGAGGGAGAGAGGGGGAGACAGACATGGCCTCTGAGGGAGAGAAGGAGACAGACAGTGTTTCAGAGGGAGAGAGACAGACAGGGTCTCTGAGGGAGAGATGGAGACAGACAGGGCCTCTGAGGGAGAGAGGGAGACAGACAGGGCCTCTGAGGGAGAGGGGAGTCAGATAGGGCCTCTGAGGGAGAGATGGAGACAGACAGGGTCTCTGAGGGAGAGATGGAGACAGGGTCTCTGAGGGAGAGAGACAGACACGGTCTCTGAGGGAGAGAGAGAGACAGACAGGGTCTCTGAGGGAGAGATGGAGACAGACAGGGTCTCAAAGGGAGAGAGGGAGACAGGGCCTCTGAGGGAGAAAGACAGACAGAGTCTCAGAGGGAGAGAGGGAGACAGACAGGGTCTCTGAGGGAGAGGGGAGTCAGACAGGGCCTCTGAGGGAGAGATGGAGACAGACAGGGTCTCTGAGGGAGAGATGGAGACAGACAGGGTCTCTGAGGGAGAGGGGAGTCAGACAGGGCCTCTGAGGGAGAGATGGAGACAGACAGGGTCTCTGAGGGAGAGATGGAGACAGACAGGGTCTCTGAGGGAGAGAGAGAGACCGATAGGGTCTCTGAAGGAGAGACATGGAGTTAGAGAGGAAATGAGGAGATGTGGAGTGAGTGAAGATCTGATAGACGGTAGGTATGCATGATGCTGATTGATAGATGGAATGAGTCGGGGTGGGTGAGAGACAGAATTAAAGTGTGATGAGAGAGAGAGAGAGAGAGAGAGAGAGAGAGAGAGAGAGGGTGAGATGGAGTGAGGAATGGACTGAGGAAATATATACCCTAGCTATAACTGTGTGACATATTGGTCAAGAGATGGAGAGAGAGAGAGGGGTGAAAATAGAGGAGAAAGAAGGACAGATGATGTGTGATGTGGAGAGGGCAGGGCAGGGCAGGGCATGCAGGGCAGGCAGGGCAGGGCAGGCAGGGCAGGGCAGGGCAGGGCAGAATAGGCAGGATAGGGCAGGATAGGATAGGGCAGGATAGGGCAGGGCAGGATAGGGCATGGCAGGGCAGGATAGGATAGGGCATGGCAGGGCAGGATAGGATAGGGCATGGCAGGGCAGGATAGGATAGGGCATGGCAGGGCAGGATAGGATAGGGCAGGATAGGACATGATAGGATAGGGCAGCATAGGGCAGTATAGGGCAGGGCAGGATAGGGCAGGACAGGATAGGGCAGGATAGGACATGATAGGGCATGGCAGGACAGGGCAGGATAGGGCAGGGCAGGATAGGGCAGGATAGGGTAGGATAGGGCATGATAGGGCAGGATAGGGCAGGATAGGGCATGATAGGGCAGGATAGGGCATGATAGGACAGGATAGGGCAGGATAGGGCATGATAGGGCATGATAGGGCAGGATAGGGCAGGGCAGGGTGTGTTGTTTTGCATTGTATTCTACCTGCTGAAGTCTCAGTCCCCTATGGATAGATACCTAGCAGGCCGTTCCTCCCATTAAGCACAGGGGATCAACCACTCCATTCTTAACCAACACTCACACAAACACGCACACACGCCACACACACACGCTCACACAAAGTGCTGAAGTAGACACACAGACACAAGGAGAATCAACAAACTCAGTCTCTCACATGGACACAGTGCAACGGTACTGTCTCTCTCACACGGATGGACACAGTACAACGGTACTGTCTCTCTCACACGGATGGACACAGTACAACGGTACTGTCTCTCTCACGCAGATGGACACAGTACAACGGTACTGTCTCTCTCACGCAGATGGACACAGTACAACGGTACTGTCTCTCTCACACGGATGGACACAGTACAACGGTACTGTCTCTCTCACACGGATGGACACAGTACAACCGTATTGTCTCCCATATGAACACAGTCTCTCACTCTGAAACACACACAGTGTTATAGTGTAATTTCAATACATTTGATGTAATGGTGCTTTCGCCCTCTATCACTCAGACTCATACAGACAGGGTCTCAGAGGGAGAGAGGGAGACATGTTCCTCTCTCTTTCTACTCCCTCTCCTTCACTCCTCCTCTCTCTTTCTACACCCTCTCCTTCACTCCTCCTCTCTCTCTTTCTACTCTCTCTCCTTCACTCCTCCTCTCTCTTTCTACTCTCTCTCCTTCACTCCTCTCTCTCTTTCTACTCTCTCCTTCACTCCTCCTCTCTCTTTCTACTCTCTCTCCTTCACTCCTCTCTCTCTTTCTACTCTCTCTCCTTCACTCCTCCTCTCTCTTTCTACTCTCTCTCCTTCACTCCTCTCTCTCTTTCTACTCTCTCCTTCACTCCTCCTCTCTCTTTCTACTCCCTCTCCTTCACTCCTCCTCTCTCTTTCTACTCTCTCTCCTTCACTCCTCTCTCTCTTTCTACTCTCTCCTTCACTCCTCCTCTCTCTTTCTACTCTCTCTCCTTCACTCCTCTCTCTCTTTCTACTCTCTCTCCTTCACTCCTCCTCTCTCTTTCTACTCTCTCTCCTTCACTCCTCTCTCTCTTTCTACTCTCTCCTTCACTCCTCCTCTCTCTTTCTACTCTCTCTCCTTCACTCCTCTCTCTCTTTCTACTCTCTCCTTCACTCCTCCTCTCTCTTTCTACTCTCTCTCCTTCACTCCTCTCTCTCTTTCTACTCTCTCTCCTTCACTCCTCCTCTCTCTCTTTCTACTCTCTCTCCACTTCACTCCATCTTTCTTATCTTAGATGAACCAGGACCTGAGGCTGAGTTTCAAAAGTAAATCTCACCACGAGGAGTTGAGTAGTGTTCACCTATAGCCTGTCACTCCCACACAGACACACAGACACAGACACAGACACAGACACAGACACAGACACACACACACACACACACACACACATCTTCTCTATCATGACTCCTCCTCACATCAAACTCCCACTCGTCTTTAACCATGGGTGACATGACACCATCACCACCTCTCGTCCTTCACTGAATCCCCCTCCCATCCTCTTTCATCATCCCTCTCTTTCCCCGCTCTCTTCTTCAATCAATCAATCAATCAATCATTTTTATTTCTAAAGCACATTTAAAAACAACACGAGTTGACCAAAGTGCTTTACAGACCCAACTGTACAAAACATATAGACAAATACACCATAAAACAAAACAAAACACCACATGTAGCTAAGAACAGTTAAAAGCAGCGGAGAAAAGGTGGGTCTTCAGCCTAGATTTAAAACACTCGACGGAATCACAGGATTTAATGTGTAAAGGGAGACTTCTTTGATTTACGCGTCCTATCCCCTCCGTTCATTTAGTGGTCTGATTCTCCTGTCATAAAACGTGTGTGCAGGACTTCGGCAAAATTTACGAGGAAGCCGCACGGCTCGGCCCAACCCAGGCCGCCAGAACCTCGCATCACAACGATCTGATTTACGATAGGCCCAAACTGGGTAGTAACTCTCACTTCCGTGACGGTTTATTGGCTAGCGTGTTCATTCCGCCCTCGCCTGAATGGCCACTTTGACCTTCTCTGGTAACTCCGCCCTCTGGGGGGGGGAGCTGAATGGAGAAAATCCTAAATAAGAATAATTTATGGAGAAAACATACGAAAGCATACTAATGTCCACTTTGGCTGCTCGATGTTTGATCGAGCTCACTTACAGCAAAGTCATAAGAATGTGATTCAACTTGAAGGTTTTAACACTGAAATATCAAGAGTGTTGGAAGCGGTACATGTTGCTGTGCTCAACCCTGTCAATGTGAAGTCTTAGAGGTTCCCTGTATAATAAGGTTCCCTGTCAGAAATCACTGTCACCATCTACTTTCTGTTCTGAGTAGAGTGAGCTCAGGTAAATTGCCTCAGCGAGGGAAGCTTTTCCCATATAATGCTTGACTTTCTGACTTTAAGGGCTCTGAGTGGGAGAGAGAACAATCTGTGAGTGTAGCACGCAGCACCTGCTAATTACAAAAAAAGACTCAGAGAGAAAGAGAGAGAGGGAGAGAGAGAGCGAGAGAGAGAGAGAGACAGAGAGGGAGAGGGAGAGGGAGAGAGAGGGGGAGAGAGAGGGGGAGAGAGCGAGAGAGAGAGAGAGACAGAGAGGGAGAGGGAGAGGGAGAGAGAGGGGGAGAGAGAGAGGAGTGAAGGGGAGAGAGTCATGTATTTTCCTATTGGTTAAAAGAGACTGTGTGACAAGGCATTCTGAGAAAATCAATTCACGGCTCTTACAGTTCGCTCAATGTTTCACCCCTTCGGTGACGCTTTCCAAAAACATGGTCATATTCTGAAAGGCAGACACAAGCCCACTCTCCACCACTCCTCCTCTCTCTTTCTACTCTCTCTCCTTCACTCCTCCTCTCTCTTTCTACTCTCTCTCCTTGACTCCTCCTCTCTCTTTCTACTCTCTCTCCTTCACTCCTCCTCTCTCTTTCTACTCTCTCTCTCCTTCACTCCTCCTCTCTCTTTCTACTCTCTCTCCTTCACTCCTCCTCTCTCTTTCTACTCTCTCTCTCCTTCACTCCTCCTCTCTCTTTCTACTCTCTCTCCTTCACTCCTCCTCTCTCTTTCTACTCTCTCTCCTTCACTCCTCCTCTCTCTTTCTACTCTCTCTCTCCTTCACTCCTCCTCTCTCTTTCTACTCTCTCTCCTTCACTCCTTCTCTCTCTTTCTACTCTCTCTCCACTTCACTCCTCTTCTCTCTTTCT
>JAKYLM010000178.1:7500-15000 GCA_023634145.1 Thymallus thymallus | reverse complement strand
CTCCACTCCAAGCTTGTTCTGCTGTTACTAAGACTGTCCAACACTCCACTCCAAGCTTGGTCTGCTGTTACTAAGACTGTCCAATACTCCACTCCAAGCTGGTTCTGCTGTTACTAAGACTGTCCAACACTCCACTCCAAGTTTGTTCTGCTGTTACTAAGACTGTCCAACACTCCACTCCAAGCTTGGTCTGCTGTTACTAAGACTGTCCAACACTACACTCCAAGCTTGTTTTGCTGTTACTAAGACTGTCCAATACTCCACTCCAAGCTTGTTCTGCTGTTACTAAGACTGTCCAACACTCCACTCCAAGCTTATTCTACTGTTACTAAGACTGTCCAACACTCCACTCCAAGCTTGTTCTGCTGTTACTAAGACTGTCCAACACTCCACTCCAAGCTTGGTCTGCTGTTACTAAGACTGTCCAACACTCCACTCCAAGCTTGGTCTGCTGTTACTAAGACTGTCCAACACTCCACTCCAAGCTCGTTCTGCTGTTACTAAGACTCCTTGGCATCATCACTGCGATGAGTCACAAACACACACACAATGGCTCGGATGTGTGTGTGTGTGTGTGTGTGTGTGTGTGAGTGTGTGCGGTAGTAAACATTGTCTGTTACTGCTCTCTGTTAAGTGGTACACTGGGCACCCGTATGGCCCCATATGCTGTGAGTGACTGGCAAGGCTGGCACGGGCTGGCACAGACTGGCACGGGCGAATGGCAGGGTTGAGTGGGCCCACCTGTCGACAGAGATCTGGATGGGCAGACATATAAATCCTGGCTTGGTACCTTTCACACACACCTCCCCAACTCAGCTCTTACGCAGACCAGAGACAGACCAGAGACATAGACAGACCAGAAACATAGACAGACCAGAGACAGACCAGAGACAGACCAGAGACATAGACAGACCAGAGACATAGACAGACCAGAGACATAGACAGACCAGAGACAGACCAGAGACATAGACAGACCAGAGACAGACCAGAGACATAGACAGACCAGACCAGAGTCAGACCAGAGTCAGACCAGAGTCAGACCAGGGTCAGACCAGAGTCAGACCAGAGATATAGACAGACCAGAGACAGAGACAGACCAGAGACAGACCGGAGACAGAGACAGACCAGACCAGAGACAGACCAGAGACAGAGACAGATCAGACCAAGTAGCTCCCATACACTGAAGACAGGCCAAGACAACATCAACTTCTCAAATGGCACCCTATTCTCTATATATTGCACTACTTTTGACTGGAGCCGATATGGAAGTACTGCACTATATGGGGAAAAGGGTGCCATTTGGGATGCAGCCAACGTGGTGTACAGCAGGATAACAGACAGAGAGAGTAATTTGAATTTGAGAGGAGAAAGGTGAGTGAGCTAAAGAGAGAGAATGAGAGGGCGAAAGACAGAGAGACATTTTCAAACATTTCTAAAAACAATCGAAGGAGAAGGGCCTTGGTCAGGCCTTTACGATAGACTCTTAGAAACAAAGGTGCTATCTAGAGCCTAAAAGGGTTCTTCAGCTGTCCCCATAGGAGAATCCTTTTAAGAACCTTTTTTGGTTCCAGATAGAACCCTTTTGGTTCCAGGTAGAACTCTTTTGGGTTCCATGTAGAACCATTTCCACAGAGGGTTCTACCTGGAACCAAAACGGGTTCTACCTGGAACCAAAAAGGGTTCTACTATGGGGACAGCCGAATAACCTTTTTGGATGACATGACCGCTTGCGTTTTGCCAAAAGGCACCTAAAGGACTCTCAGACCATGAGAAACAAGATTATCTGGTCTGATGAAACCAAGATGTAACTATTTGGCCTAAATGCCAAGCGTCACGTCTGGAGAAAACCTGGCAGCATCCCTACGGTGAAGCATGGTGGTGGCAGCATCATTCTGTAGGGATGTTTTGCAGCGGCAGGGACTGGGAGACTAGTCAGGATCGAGGGAAAGATGAATGGAGCAAAGTACAGAGAGATCCTTGATGAAAACCAGCTCCAGAGCGCTCAGGACGTCAGACTGGGGCGAAGGTTCACAGGACAACGACCCTAAGCACACAGCCAAGACAACAGAGGAGTGGCTTCGGGACAAGTCTCTGAATATCCTTGAGTGGCCCAGCCAGAGCCCGGACTTAAACCTGATCTAATATCTCAGAAGAGAACTGAAGATAGCTGTGCAGCGATGCTCCCCATTCAACCTGACAGAGCTTGAGAGGATCTGCAGAGAAGAATGGGAGAATCTCCCCAAATACAGGTGTGCCAAGCTTGTAGCGTCATACTAAAGAAGACTCAAGGCTGTAATCGCTGCCAAAGGTGCTTCAACAAAGTACTGAGTAAAAGGTCTGAATACTTATGTAAATATGATATTTCAGTTTTTTATTATTGATACATTTGCAAACATTTTCTTAAAACCTGTTTTCACTTTGTCATTATGGGGTATTGTGTGTAGATTGATGAGGGGAAAAAAACTACTGAATACAGTATAGAATACGGCTGTAACGTAACAACATGGAAAAAGTCAAGGGGTCTGAATACTTTATGAATGCTCTGTATATAGTTTACATAGTGTAACCATCATCCATGTACATTTTAGTGTTTATTAATTAGCCATTCTTTCTTTTTCTGTTTATAATCCTATTTTTCTTGAATTTAATACATCGACTGAAGATTCCACAATACAACAGCAGTAGTGTTGTACCTGTATACATGATTACATGTACTATTATGAATATTACTGAAATTATTTCATTAACCTCAATCTGAGAGAGAGACTTTTGTGAGTGTAATGTTTCCTGTACATTTCTTATAGTTTATTTCACTCCGCCCCTTCCCCACCTCCACCTCCACCTCCCCACCTCCACCTCCCCTGCCCACCTCCCCCTCCTTGTGTCCCAGTCACCTTGAGTAGACGAAGGGGGGACATGTGTTTGGTCATCAGAGTGTGTCCAGTGTGGTACTCCCCAGTGTGGTAGTATGCTAATGACATGCACGAGGAACCATAACATTCATCATATCCACATCTATCTGTGTGATTTGGGGGGGTAGCCTCTCTCTCTCTCTCTCTCTCTCTCTCTCTCTCTCTCTCACTTCCTCTCTCCCTCTCTTTTCTTGCAAATGATCCAACATCAGCAACCTAGTTTCACCTTGCCAGGAGGGAAGAGGTGTGTGTCTGTGCATGCGTGCGTGCGTGCGTGCGCACGCGTGTGTGTAAGGCTGTTACATGCTGAGTTACAAACATTTGTGTTTGAGAGCATGGCTAGATCCAGGGGCGCAACTTTGGTTTTAGAAGTAGGGGGGACAGCCTACCCGTCCCCAGTAAAAGTTGCGCCCCTTGCTAGATCTATAAATTACTACAACACCATTATCCTTCCCCCCCTGTGGTAACTACATCACCATTATCCCTCCTCTGTGGTATCTACATCACAATTATCCCTCCTCTCCTCCCCCTCTGTGGTATCTACATCACCATTATCCCTCCTCACCTCCCCCTCTGTGGTATCTACATCACCATTATCCCTCCTCTCCTCCCCCTCTGTGGTATCTACATCACCATTATCCCTCCTCTCCTCCCCCTCTGTGGTATCTACATCACCATTATCCCTCCTCTCCTCCCCCTCTGTGGTATCTACATCACAATTATCCCTCCTCTCCTCCCCTCTGTGGTAACTACATCACCATGTGTGTGATTGCGTATGTGTGTGTGATTGTGTGTGTGTGTGATTGTGTGTGTGTGTGTGTGTGTGTGTGTGTGTGTGTGTGTGTGTGTGTGTGTGTGTGTGTGTGTGTGTGTGTGTGTGTGTGTGTGTGGAGCCCCTTGACACATGATGTTCCCACCATGACAGGTGGATGACAACAAACCAATCAGATGATAGCGTCCTCCTAACTCCCTGGGGGGCGGCCTCACGTGATTGGCTGGCTAGGAACCATCAGTTGGATGCCTCTGGGTAATTTACTTGAGAGGACGCAGTAACCGTGACAGTGAAAACCTGTTGTGTGTCCCTTGGTGTGGAGTCAGCAAGTTTGATTCAGTGGGTTGGTTATGAAATGACAATAGGAGAAATCACACACCCTGTAGCATGACACACTTGGCTCTCTAAAGGTAGCAACTGTAGGGTACAATTGTGTACCTATGACTAAAGATACATTGTACCTTTTACTAAGATACATTGTACCTTTGACTAAAGGTACAATGGAAATACACCAAACAGGATACCACTACAGTGACAAACTTTTTTACCCTTTCAAGTACAATTTGATACATTTTTTTAATGTGGCCATGATCACATGAGAAGAAACACACTGCCAGCTGATGATACGACAGTAAGAGAAGAAACACACTGCCAGGTGATGATACGACAGTAAGAGAAGAAACACACTGCCAGGTGATGATACGACAGTAAGAGAAAGTCGTGAAGTAGCTAATTGCGTGAGGCTCTCTGGGTGGTTACTGTGAGACAATGAGGTTCTTTAATGTTTCTCATTACAGTAAAGTGAGAGAAGCTATTTTACTGCGAGCGGGTTTAACCCTATGAGTACAAGACGTTGAAAATAGGTTGAAAATACATATTTTGGGTTGAAAAGACGTAGAAAATACGTCTTTCAACCATTTTGCTCACTGGGAAGTGTCGAGCAATTCCACTGAAACTGCTGAGGGCACTCTGACCTCCACTTGTTCAATTCTTCTTCTTCTCTTCAGTCAGAGATGTGTTTCTCTCTCTCTTTCTTTTCTCTCTCTTTCTACCTTTTGTTTTTCTCTCTCTGTGTGTTTTAATCAAACATTGCATTTCTGAAGTAAATAGCACATTATGTCAATAATGAGATTTTCACCACCTGTGGCGAGAAGTGTTCTTTTGAAACATAAAAAGTATAATAAATATATAATGTATAATAAAATGATGTTTACATGATCTTTGATCCACAAATGCCTTGTAGAATAATTAAACGTGTTTGGATAAAACAACAATGGTAGAAATAATGTGTCTTACTTAATGTTCTTAAAGGGAATGTGTCTCACTTAATGTTCTTAAAGGAATGTGTCTTACTTAATTTTCTTAAAGGGAATGTGTCTCACTTAATGTTCTTAAAGGAATGTGTCTTACTTAATGTTCTTAAAGGGAATGTGTCTTACTTAATGTTCTTAAAGGGAATGGGTCTTACTTAATGTTCTTAAAGGAATGTGTCTCACTTAATGTGCTTAAAGGAATGTGTCTTACTTAATGTTCTTAAAGGGAATGTGTCTTACTTAATGTGCTTAAAGGAATGTGTCTCACTTAATGTGCTTAAATGAATGTGTCTTACTTAATGTTCTTAAAGGGAATGTGTCTTACTTAATGTTCTTAAAGGAATGTGTCTTACTTAATGTGCTTAAAGGAATGTGTCTTACTTAATGTGCTTAAAGGGAATGTGTCTCACTTAATGTTCTTAAAGGAATGTGTCTTACTTAATGTTCTTAAAGGGAATGTGTCTCACTTAATGTTCTTAAAGGAATGTGTCTTACTTAATGTTCTTAAAGGGAATGTGTCTTACTTAATGTTCTTAAAGGGAATGGGTCTTACTTAATGTTCTTAAAGGAATGTGTCTCACTTAATGTGCTTAAAGGAATGTGTCTTACTTAATGTTCTTAAAGGGAATGTGTCTTACTTAATGTGCTTAAAGGAATGTGTCTCACTTAATGTGCTTAAATGAATGTGTCTTACTTAATGTTCTTAAAGGGAATGTGTCTTACTTAATGTTCTTAAAGGAATGTGTCTTACTTAATGTGCTTAAAGGAATGTGTCTTACTTAATGTGCTTAAAGGGAATGTGTCTCACTTAATGTTCTTAAAGGAATGTGTCTTACTTAATGTTCTTAAAGGAATGTGTCTTACTTAATGTGCTTAAAGGAATGTGTCTTACTTAATGTGCTTAAAGGAATGTGTCTTACTTAATGTTCTTAAAGGAATGTGTCTTACTTAATGTGCTTAAAGGGAGTCAACAGTAAAGGTCAGTGTAATTCATGATGTATAAATAGGTGTGTTTTCATCTAGATTTGTCTTGATTACAGCTCGTTATGGTCGCTAGTACAAGAAGATCCTTTAAGCCTGTCATGTGTTCACTCTGCAGGTGGACACAGATCACTGTGTGTGTGTGTGTGTGTGTGTGTGTGTGTGTGTGTGTGTGTGTGTGTGTCATTTGTGCGTGTGAGTATGTAACAAGTGTGCCCGAACCATATGTGTGTGTGTGAGTGTGCGCCTGTGGTGATTTCCGTGTGTATCTGTGTGTCACTAATCCCTGCACAGTGATACAGGCAGTGTGTCTGTCTGTCTGTCTGTCCAGAGCGTGTAAACATCCTAATCTGTTTCCCTTCCCCAGTAATTACACTGACTAACGAGCACTACAGACCAGGGACTCAGAGAGAGAGAGAGAGAGATGGGGGAGGGAGAGAGATATGGGGGAGGGAGAGAGAGATGGGGGAGGGAGAGAGAGAGAAATGGAGGAGTGAGAGAGAAAGAGAGAGAGAGAGATTGTGGAGAGAGAGAGAAAGAGAGATAGGAGAGGGAGAGCGAGAAAGAGAGAGGGAGAGAGAGAGTTAACCTAGAGATCTCAGTTCCTACATTCCCTCTCTTCAGTAACACTTTGGTATAAAGAAAACACAGACAGGCTTTCATGTTGAATTTAAGTGACGTTTTTGTATCAGTGTTATGGATGAGCGTTTGTTACTGTTCCTCTCTCTCCCCTCTCTGTGGCTTCCTGGGTACGCAGGAATAAGGACCTGAGCTACGGCAATCGGGCTGGCTTCATAGTGCCTGTCCTGAATTGCGCGTTCATGTGAATGGGCGAATTGGAAGACACCATGTCGGTAGCGGTGGGGTCTTTGTGTGTGTGTGTGTGTGTGTGTGTGTGTGTGTGTGTGTACGTGTGATAGCACAGGTAGTGTGTGTGTGTGTGTGTTGTGGGCAGATGTCTGGAGCTAACAGCCCATCTGTGAGGAGCAGCACTGCCAGGCCCCTAATCAGGCAATCCATCACCTCTCTACCTGCCACCTTCTATTACTCTGTGAGACACTCTACTGCCACACACACACACACACACACACACACACACTGGTAACATGCACACACACACGCGCAGGAAGCACACAGAAATGACACACACACTCAACAACACAGGTAGCATGTATAAACACAAACAGAACCACTGGGCAAAAAGAGTCCATATCAGTGGATATCTTTACAAGACATGATCTTGAAATACTGACAGTAGGCCGACATAGTATATTTTCTCAGCACATACAATGCATATGCTCTTGACTGACTGGTCCACATCAGGATCTTGATATGCATTTCGATATGCTAAATAAAGACAATTTCTGATGCTATTTGATTTTTGAGGACATACTCAATAATTTGACACATATTAAATCCATATCATTCTTTCAGACACTAGGTATAGTTTTGTGCCTGGTAGCCTAGCAACAAGAATCACATATTTTCTGATGTGGAGTTCTGACTGTCCTTTTTGAATTTG
>JAKYLM010000178.1:0-2500 GCA_023634145.1 Thymallus thymallus | reverse complement strand
TGTCTCAGTCATCAGGTACCATAAAGTGTCTCAGTCATCAGGTACCATAAAGTGTCTCAGTCATCAGGTACCATAAAGTGTCTCAGTCATCAGGTACCATAAAGTGTCTTAGTCATCAGGTACCATAAAGTGTCTCAGTCATCAGGTACCATAAAGTATCTCAGTCATCAAGTACCATAAAGTGTCTCAGTCATCAAGTACCATAAAGTGTCTTAGTCATCAGGTACCATAAAGTGTCTCAGTCATCAGGTACCATAAAGTATCTCAGTCATCAAGTACCATAACGTGTCTCAGTCATCAGGTACCATAAAGTGTCTTAGTCATCAGGTACCATAAAGTGTCTCAGTCATCAGGTACCATAAAGTGTCTTAGTCATCAGGTACCATAAAGTGTCTCAGTCATCAGGTACCATAAAGTGTCTCAGTCATCAGGTACCATAAAGTGTCTCAGTCATCAGGTACCATAAAGTGTCTCAGTCATCAGGTACCATAAAGTATCTCAGTCATCAGGTACCATAAAGTGTCTCAGTCATCAGGTACCATAAAGTGTCTCAGTCATCAGGTATCATAAAGTGTCTTAGTCATCAGGTACCATAAAGTGTCTCAGTCATCAAGTACCATAAAGTGTCTCAGTCATCAGGTACCATAAAGTGTCTCAGTCATCAAGTACCATAAAGTGTCTCAGTCATCAGGTACCATAAAGTGTCTCAGTCATCAGGTACCATAAAGTATCTCAGTCATCAGGTACCATAAAGTATCTCAGTCATCAGGTACCATAAAGTGTCTCAGTCATCAGGTACCATAAAGTGTCTCAGTCATCAGGTATCATAAAGTGTCTTAGTCATCAGGTACCATAAAGTGTCTCAGTCATAAAGTACCATAAAGTGTCTCAGTCATCAGGTACCATAAAGTGTCTCAGTCATCAGGTACCATAAAGTGTCTCAGTCATCAGGTACCCATAAAGTGTCTCAGTCATCAGGTACCATAAAGTGTCTTAGTCATCAGGTACCATAAAGTGTCTCAGTCATCAGGTACCATAAAGTGTCTCAGTCATCAGGTACCATAAAGTGTCTCAGTCATCAGGTACCATAAAGTGTCTCAGTCATCAGGTACCATAAAGTGTCTCAGTCATCAGGTACCATAAAGTGTCTTAGTCATCAGGTACCATAAAGTGTCTCAGTCATCAGGTACCATAAAGTGTCTCAGTCATCAGGTACCATAAAGTGTCTTAGTCATCAGGTACCATAAAGTGTCTTAGTCATCAAGTACCATAAAGTGTCTCAGTCATCAGGTACCATAAAGTGTCTCAGTCATCAAGTACCATAAAGTGTCTCAGTCATCAGGTACCATAAAGTGTCTCAGTCATCAGGTACCATAAAGTATCTCAGTCATCAGGTACCATAAAGTATCTCAGTCATCAGGTACCATAAAGTGTCTCAGTCATCAGGTACCTTAAAGTGTCTCAAGTCATCAGGTATCATAAAGTGTCTTAGTCATCAGTACCATAAAGTGTCTCAGTCATAAAGTACCATAAAGTGTCTCAGTCATCAGGTACCATAAAGTGTCTCAGTCATCAGGTACATAAAGTGTCTCAGTCATCAGGTACCATAAAGTGTCTCAGTCATCAGGTACCATAAAGTGTCTTAGTCATCAGGTACCATAAAGTGTTCTCAGTCATCAGGTACCATAAAGTGTCTCAGTCATCAGGTACCATAAAGTGTCTCAGTCATCAGGTACCATAAAGTGTCTCAGTCATCAGGTACCATAAAGTGTCTCAGTCATCAGGTACCATAAAGTGTCTTAGTCATCAGGTACCATAAAGTGTCTCAGTCATCAGGTACCCATAAAGTGTCTCAGTCATCAGGTACCATAAAGTGTCTTAGTCATCAGGTACCATAAAGTGTCTTAGTCATCAGGTACCATAAAGTGTCTAGTCATCAGGTAGCACTACAGGAAAATAAATAGCTCTTATTGAGGCCTGTAACTCACATTTCAATTATGAATTAATTAGAGGCTTGTCCGGAGGACGAGAGGTGGGAGAGGAGGAGGAGAGGAGAGGAGGAGAGAAGAGGTGGAGAGGAGAGGAGAGGAGAGGAGAGGAGAGGAGAGGAGAGGAGAGGAGAGGAGAGGAGAGGAGAGGAGAGGAGAGGAGAGGAGAGGAGAGAGGAGAGGAAGAGGAGAGGAGAGGAGAGGAGAGGGAGAGGAGAGGAGAGGAGAGGAGAGGGCTACTACACTACATCCTCCTCACACAGGGGAGGGAGAGAAGAGAGGAGAGATGTACCGTATATTTCTAGAGGATCACTGAAAACCATTCAAAGCTAACCCCAAACCCAGCAGGCAAAACTGCTTACAACCGAGTTTAGTTGGAATGACATCATAGTGACCTCATTGCAGATGACAACATCCCCCTGGACAGAACTGGAATAACTTCTATCAGACAATGATGGCTCAAGGAACATTTCCACTCCGCTCATTGGAGATCATTGTCTCTATGTAACGTT
>JAKYLM010000177.1:5000-101097 GCA_023634145.1 Thymallus thymallus | reverse complement strand
TTGGGCCTGACAGTAAATCTCAGTAAGACAAAAAGAATGGTGTTCCAAAACATGGTCCAGTTGCCAGGACCACAAATACAAATTCCATCTAGACACTGTTGCCCTAGAGCACACAAAAAACTATACATACCTCGGCCTAAACATCAGCACCACAGGTAACTTCCACAAAGCTGTGAACGATCTGAGAGACAAGGCAAGAAGGGCCTTCTATGCCATCAAAAGGAACATAAAACTTGACATCCCAATTAAGATCTGGCTAAAAATACTTGAATCAGTTATAGAACCCATTGCCCTTCATGGTTGTGAGGTCTGAGGTTCTGCTCACCAACCAAGAATTCACTAACTGGAACAAACACCCAAATGAGACTCTGCATGCAGAATTCTGCTAAAATATACTTTGTGTGAAACGCAAAACCCCAAACAATGCATGTGGAACATAATTAAACACCCGCTCCTTAAAGGAAGCAATGCCCAGACCTTCCATCACAAAGCCCTAACCTACAGAGTGATGAACCTGGAGAACTGTCCCCTCAGCCAGCTGGTTCTGGGCCTTTGTTAACAAAAACAAACAGACCCCTCAGAACCCAAGGACAGGAACACAATTAGACCCAAACACATCATGACATGAAACACTGGAAAGAATGGACCAAACAAATCAAACACTGATAAAACTCCCTTAAATGTTCGATGAAATACCGCAGTGTGCAATCACAGCAGAACACAACCAACACTGTAAATACTACCAATAATCAGCAGAACACAACCAACACTGTAAATACTACCAATACCCAGCAGAACACAACCAACACTGTAAATACTACCAATACCCAGCAGAACACAACCAACACTGTAAATACTACCAATACCCAGCAGAACACAACCAACACTGTAAATACTACCAATACCCAGCAGAACACAACCAACACTGTAAATACTACCAATACCCAGCAGAACACAACCAACACTGTAAATACTACCAATACCCAGCAGAACACAACCAACACTGTAAATACTACCAATACCCAGCAGAACACAACCAACACTGTAAATACTACCAATACCCAGCAGAACACAACCAACACTGTAAATACTACCAATACCCAGCAGAACACAACCAACACTGTAAATACTACCAATACCCAGCAGAACACAACCAACACTGTAAATACTACCAATACCCAGCAGAACACAACCAACACTGTAAATACTACCAATACCCAGCAGAACACAACCAACACTGTAAATACTACCAATACCCAGCAGAACACAACCAACACTGTAAATACTACCAATACCCAGCAGAACACAACCAACACTGTAAATACTACCAATACCCAGCAGAACACAACCAACACTGTAAATACTACCAATACCCAGCAGAACACAACCAACACTGTAAATACTACCAATACCCAGCAGAACACAACCAACACTGTAAATACTACCAATACCCAGCAGAACACAACCAACACTGTAAATACTACCAATACCCAGCAGAACACAATCAACACTGTAAATACTACCAATACCCAGCAGAACACAACCAACACTGTAAATACTACCAATACCCAGCAGAACACAACCAACACTGTAAATACTACCAATACCCAGCAGAACACAACCAACACTGTAAATACTACCAATACCCAGCAGAACACAACCAACACTGTAAATACTACCAATACCCAGCAGAACACAACCAACACTGTAAATACTACCAATACCCAGCAGAACACAACCAACACTGTAAATACTACCAATACCCAGCAGAACACAACCAACACTGTAAATACTACCAATACCCAGCAGAACACAACCAACACTGTAAATACTACCAATACCCAGCAGAACACAACCAACACTGTAAATACTACCAATACCCAGCAGAACACAACCAACACTGTAAATACTACCAATACCCAGCAGAACACAAACAACATTATAAATACTACCAATATTTATCTGTTTATTTATCTTCTCTATTATTCAACCAGTACATGGATGCATTTTGTGTGTGTGTGTGTGTGTGTGTGTGTGTGTGTGTGTGTGTGTGTGACTCACGTTCCAGTCGATGGTTGAGAAGAAGGCGTGACGTTTGATCTCCTCAACCCCGTCAGTCCCCGCCCCTAAACAAATAAAGATACAGTAATAAACCTAATACACACACCAGCACATATACAGATACAGATACAGTAATAACCCTAATACACACACCAGCCCATATACAGATACAGATACAGTAATAACCCTAATACACACACCAGCCCATATACAGATACAGACACAGTAATAACCCTAATACACACACCAGCCCCTATACAGATACAGATACAGTAATAACCCTAATACACACACCAGCCCCTATACAGATACAGATACAGTAATAATACTAATACACACACCAGCCCCTATACAGATACAGATACAGTAATAACCCTAATACACACACCAGCCCATATACAGATAGATACAGTAATAACCCTAATACAGACACCAGCCCCTACACAGATACAGACGGAGTAATAACCCTAATACACACACCAGCCCATATACAGATACAGATACAGTAATAACCCTAATACACACACCAGCCCATATACAGATACAGATACAGTAATAACCCTAATACACACACCAGCCCCTATACAGATACAGATACAGTAATAATACTAATACACACACCAGCCCCTATACAGATACAGATACAGTAATAACCCTAATACACACACCAGCCCATATACAGATAGATACAGTAATAACCCTAATACAGACACCAGCCCCTACACAGATACAGACGGAGTAATAACCCTAATACACACACCAGCCCCTATACAGATACAGATACAGTAATAACCCTAATACACACACCAGCCCATATACAGATACAGATACAGTAATAATACTAATACACACACCAGCCCCTATACAGATACAGATACAGTAATAACCCTAATACACACACCAGCCCATATACAGATAGATACAGTAATAACCCTAATACAGACACCAGCCCCTACACAGATACAGACGGAGTAATAACCCTAATACACACACCAGCCCCTATACAGATACAGATACAGTAATAACCCTAATACACACACCAGCCCATATACAGATACAGATACAGTAATAACCCTAATACACACACCAGCCCCTATACAGATACAGATATAGTAATAACCCTAATACACACACCAGCCCCTATACAGATACATATACAGTAATAACCCTAATACACACACCAGCCCCTATACAGATACAGATACAGTAATAACCCTAATACACACACCAGCCCATATACAGATACAGATATAGTAATAACCCTAATACACACACCAGCCCCTATACAGATACAGATACAGTAATAACCCTAATACACACACCAGCCCATATACAGATACAGATATAGTAATAACCCTAATACACACACCAGCCCCTATACAGATACAGATACAGTAATAACCCTAATACACACACCAGCCCCTATACAGATACAGACACAGTAATAACCCTAATACACACACCAGCCCTTATACAGATACAGTAATAACCCTAATACACACACCAGCCTATATACAGATACAGTAATAACCCTAATACACACACCAGCCCATATACAGATACAGATACAGTAATAACCCTAATACACACACCAGCCCCTATACAGATACAGACAGAGTAATAACCCTAATACACACACCAGCCCATATACAGATACAGATACAGTAATAACCCTAATACACACACCAGCCCCTATACAGATACAGATACAGTAATAACCCTAATACACACACCAGCCCCTATACAGATACAGATACAGTAATAATACTAATACACACACCAGCCCCTATACAGATACAGATACAGTAATAACCCTAATACACACACCAGCCCATATACAGATAGATACAGTAATAACCCTAATACAGACACCAGCCCCTACACAGATACAGACGGAGTAATAACCCTAATACACACACCAGCCCCTATACAGATACAGATACAGTAATAACCCTAATACACACACCAGCCCATATACAGATACAGATACAGTAATAATACTAATACACACACCAGCCCCTATACAGATACAGATACAGTAATAACCCTAATACACACACCAGCCCATATACAGATAGATACAGTAATAACCCTAATACAGACACCAGCCCCTACACAGATACAGACGGAGTAATAACCCTAATACACACACCAGCCCCTATACAGATACAGATACAGTAATAACCCTAATACACACACCAGCCCATATACAGATACAGATATAGTAATAACCCTAATACACACACCAGCCCCTATACAGATACAGATACAGTAATAACCCTAATACACACACCAGCCCATATACAGATACAGATACAGTAATAGCCCTAATACACACACCAGCCCCTATACAGATACAGATACAGTAATAACACTAATACACACACCAGCCCCTATACAGATATAACCCTAATACACACACCAGCCCCTATACAGATACAGATACAGTAATAACCCTAATACACACACCAGCCCCTATACAGATACAGATACAGTAATAACCCTAATACACACACCAGCCCCTATACAGATACATATACAGTAATAACCCTAATACACACACCAGCCCCTATACAGATACAGATACAGTAATAACCCTAATACACACACCAGCCCATATACAGATAGATACAGTAATAACCCTAATATAGACACCAGCCCCTACACAGATACAGACGGAGTAATAACCCTAATACACACACCAGCCCCTATACAGATACAGATACAGTATAACCCTAATACACACACCAGCCCATATACAGATACAGATATAGTAATAACCCTAATACACACACCAGCCCCTATACAGATACAGATACAGTAATAACCCTAATACACACACCAGCCCATATACAGATACAGATACAGTAATAGCCCTAATACACACACCAGCCCCTATACAGATATAACCCTAATACACACACCAGCCCCTATACAGATACAGATACAGTAATAACCCTAATACACACACCAGCCCCTATACAGATACAGATACAGTAATAACCCTAATACACACACCAGCCCCTATACAGATACATATACAGTAATAACCCTAATACACACACCAGCCCATATACAGATACAGATACAGTAATAACCCTAATACACACACCAGCCCATATACAGATACAGATACAGTAATAACCCTAATACACACACCAGCCCATATACAGATACAGATACAGTAATAACCCTAATACACACACCAGCCCCTATACAGATACAGATATAACCCTAATACACACACCAGCCTATACACAGATACAGATACAGTAATAACCCTAATACACACACCAGCCCCTTTACAGATACAGATACAGTAATAACCCTAATACACACACCAGCCCTTATACAGATACAGATACAGTAATAACCCTAATACACAAACCAGCCCTTATACAGATACAGATACAGTAATAACCCTATTACACACACCAGCCCCTATACAGATACAGATAACCCTAATACACACACCAGCCCCTATACAGATACAGATACAGTAATAACCCTAATACACACACCAGCCCCTATACAGATACAGACATAGTAATAACCCTAATACACACACCAGCACCTATACAGATACAGTAATAACCCTAATACACACATCAGCCTATATACAGATACAGATACAGTATTAACCCTAATACACACACCAGCCCATATACAGATACAGATACAGTAATAACCCTAATACACACACCAGCCCAGATACAGATACAGTAATAACCCTAATACACACACCAGCCCCTATACAGATACAGATACAGTAATAACCCTAATACACACACCAGCCTATATACAGATACAGATACAGTAATAACCCTAATACACACACCAGCCCATATACAGATACAGATACAGTAATAACCCTAATACACACACCAGCCCATATACAGATACAGATACAGTAATAACCCTAATACACACACCAGCCCATATACAGATACAGTAATAACCCTAATACACACACCAGCCCCTATACAGATATAGTAATAACCCTAATACACACACCAGCCCATATACAGATACAGATACAGTAATAACCCTAATACACACACCAGCCCATATACAGATACAGATACAGTAATAACCCTAATACACACACCAGCCTATATACAGATACAGATACAGTAATAACCCTAATACACACACCAGCCCATATACAGATACAGATACAGTAATAACCCTAATACACACACCAGCCCATATACAGATACAGATACAGTAATAACCCTAATACACACACCAGCCCATATACAGATACAGTAATAACCCTAATACACACACCAGCCCCTATACAGATACAGATACAGTAATAACCCTAATACACACACCAGCCCATATACAGATACAGTAATAACCCTAATACACACACCAGCCCATATACAGATACAGATACAGTAATAACCCTAATACACACACCAGCCCCTATACAGATACAGATACAGATATAACCCTAATACACACACCAGCCCCTATACAGATACAGATACAGTAAAAACCCTAATACACACACCAGCCCCTATACAGATACAGATACAGTAATAACCCTAATACACACACCAGCCCATATACAGATACAGACACAGTATTAACCGTAATACACACACCAGCCCATATACAGATACAGATACAGTAATAACCCTAATACACATACCAGCCCCTATACAGATACAGATACAGTAATAACCCTAATACACACACCAGCCCCTATACAGATACAGATACAGTATTAACCCTAATACACACACCAGCCCCTATACAGATACAGTATTAACCCTAATACACACACCAGCCCCTATACAGATACAGATACAGTAATAACCTTAATACACACACCAGCCCCTATACAGATACAGTAATAACCCTAATACACACACCAGCCCCTATACAGATACAGTAATAACCCTAATACACACACCAGCCTATATACAGATACAGATACAGTAATAACCCTAATACACACACCAGCCCCTATACAGATACAGATACAGTAATAACCCTAATACATATACCAGCCCATATACAGATACAGATACAGTAATAACCCTAATACACACACCAGCCCCTATACAGATACAGATACAGTAATAACCCTAATACACACACAAGCCCCTATACAGATACAGTAATAACCCTAATACACACACCAGCCTATATACAGATACAGATACAGTAATAACCCTAATACACACACCAGCCCCTATACAGATACAGATACAGTAATAACCCTAATACACACACCAGCCCCTATACAGATACAGATACAGTAATAACCCTAATACACACACCAGCCCCTATACAGATACAGTAATAACCCTAATACACACACCAGCCTATATACAGATACAGATACAGTAATAACCCTAATACACACACCAGCCCCTATACAGATACAGATACAGTAATAACACTAATACACACACCAGCCCCTATACAGATACAGATACAGTAATAACCCTAATACACACACCAGCCCCTATACAGATACAGATACAGTAATAACCCTAATACACACACCAGCCCCTATACAGATACAGATATAGTAATAACCCCAATACACACACCAGCCCCTATACAGATACAGATACAGTAATAACCCTAATACACACACCAGCCCCTATACAGATACAGATACAGTAATAACCCTAATACACACACCAGCCTATATACAGATACAGATACATTAATAACCCTAATACACACACTAGCCCCTATACAGATACAGATACAGTAATAACCCTAATACACACACCAGCCCCTATACAGATACAGATACAGTAATAACCCTAATACACACACCAGCCCCTATACAGATATAGTAATAACCCCAATACACACACCAGCCCCTATACAGATACAGATATAGTAATAACCCTAATACACACACCAGCCCCTATACAGATACAGTAATAACACTATTACACACACCAGCCCATATACAGATACAGATACAGTAATAACCCTAATACACACACCAGCCCATATACAGATACAGATATAGTAATAACCCTAATACACACACCAGCCCATATACAGATACAGATATAGTAATAACCCTAATACACACACCAGCCCATATACAGATACAGATACAGTAATAACCCTAATACACACACCAGCCCCTATACAGATACAGTAATAACCCTAATACACACACCAGCCTATATACAGATACAGATACAGTAATAACCCTAATACACACACCAGCCCCTATACAGATACAGATACAGTAATAACCCTAATACACATACCAGCCCATATACAGATACAGATACAGTAATAACCCTAATACACACACCAGCCCCTATACAGATACAGTAATAACCCTAATACACACACCAGCCCCTATACAGATACAGTAATAACCCTAATACACACACCAGCCTATATACAGATAGAGATACAGTAATAACCCTAATACACACACCAGCCCCTATACAGATACAGTAATAACCCTAATACACACACCAGCCCCTATACAGATACAGATACAGTAATAACCCTAATACACACACCAGCCCCTATACAGATACAGTAATAACCCTAATACACACACCAGCCTATATACAGATACAGATACAGTAATAACCCTAATACACACACCAGCCCCTATACAGATACAGATACAGTAATAACACTAATACACACACCAGCCCCTATACAGATACAGATACAGTAATAACCCTAATACACACACCAGCCCCTATACAGATACAGATACAGTAATAACCCTAATACACACACCAGCCCCTATACAGATACAGATATAGTAATAACCCCAATACACACACCAGCCCCTATACAGATACAGATACAGTAATAACCCTAATACACACACCAGCCCCTATACAGATACAGATATAGTAATAACCCCAATACACACACCAGCCCATATACAGATACAGATACAGTAATAACCCTAATACACACACCAGCCCCTATACAGATACAGACAGAGTAATAACCCTAATACACACACCAGCCCATATACAGATACAGATACAGTAATAACCCTAATACACACACCAGCCCCTATACAGATACAGATACAGTAATAACCCTAATACACACACCAGCCCCTATACAGATACAGATACAGTAATAATACTAATACACACACCAGCCCCTATACAGATACAGATACAGTAATAACCCTAATACACACACCAGCCCATATACAGATAGATACAGTAATAACCCTAATACAGACACCAGCCCCTACACAGATACAGACGGAGTAATAACCCTAATACACACACCAGCCCCTATACAGATACAGATACAGTAATAACCCTAATACACACACCAGCCCATATACAGATACAGATACAGTAATAATACTAATACACACACCAGCCCCTATACAGATACAGATACAGTAATAACCCTAATACACACACCAGCCCATATACAGATAGATACAGTAATAACCCTAATACAGACACCAGCCCCTACACAGATACAGACGGAGTAATAACCCTAATACACACACCAGCTCCTATACAGATACAGATACAGTAATAACCCTAATACACACACCAGCCCATATACAGATACAGATATAGTAATAACCCTAATACACACACCAGCCCCTATACAGATACAGATACAGTAATAACCCTAATACACACACCAGCCCATATACAGATACAGATACAGTAATAGCCCTAATACACACACCAGCCCCTATACAGATACAGATACAGTAATAACACTAATACACACACCAGCCCCTATACAGATATAACCCTAATACACACACCAGCCCCTATACAGATACAGATACAGTAATAACCCTAATACACACACCAGCCCCTATACAGATACAGATACAGTAATAACCCTAATACACACACCAGCCCCTATACAGATACATATACAGTAATAACCCTAATACACACACCAGCCCCTATACAGATACAGATACAGTAATAACCCTAATACACACACCAGCCCATATACAGATAGATACAGTAATAACCCTAATACAGACACCAGCCCCTACACAGATACAGACGGAGTAATAACCCTAATACACACACCAGCCCCTATACAGATACAGATACAGTAATAACCCTAATACACAAACCAGCCCATATACAGATACAGATATAGTAATAACCCTAATACACACACCAGCCCCTATACAGATACAGATACAGTAATAACCCTAATACACACACCAGCCCATATACAGATACAGATACAGTAATAGCCCTAATACACACACCAGCCCCTATACAGATACAGATACAGTAATAACACTAATACACACACCAGCCCCTATACAGATATAACCCTAATACACACACCAGCCCCTATACAGATACAGATACAGTAATAACCCTAATACACACACCAGCCCCTATACAGATACAGATACAGTAATAACCCTAATACACACACCAGCCCCTATACAGATACATATACAGTAATAACCCTAATACACACACCAGCCCATATACAGATACAGATACAGTAATAACCCTAATACACACACCAGCCCATATACAGATACAGATACAGTAATAACCCTAATACACACACCAGCCCATATACAGATACAGATAAAGTAATAACCCTAATACACACACCAGCCCCTATACAGATACAGATATAACCCTAATACACACACCAGCCTATACACAGATACAGATACAGTAATAACCCTAATACACACACCAGCCCCTTTACAGATACAGATACAGTAATAACCCTAATACACACACCAGCCCTTATACAGATACAGATACAGTAATAACCCTAATACACAAACCAGCCCTTATACAGATACAGATACAGTAATAACCCTATTACACACACCAGCCCCTATACAGATACAGATAACCCTAATACACACACCAGCCCCTATACAGATACAGATACAGATACAGTAATAACCCTAATACACACACCAGCCCCTATACAGATACAGACATAGTAATAACCCTAATACACACACCAGCACCTATACAGATACAGTAATAACCCTAATACACACATCAGCCTATATACAGATACAGATACAGTATTAACCCTAATACACACACCAGCCCATATACAGATACAGATACAGTAATAACCCTAATACACACACCAGCCCAGATACAGATACAGTAATAACCCTAATACACACACCAGCCCCTATACAGATACAGATACAGTAATAACCCTAATACACACACCAGCCCATATACAGATACAGATACAGTAATAACCCTAATACACACACCAGCCCATATACAGATACAGATACAGTAATAACCCTAATACACACACCAGCCCATATACAGATACAGATACAGTAATAACCCTAATACACACACCAGCCCATATACAGATACAGTAATAACCCTAATACACACACCAGCCCATATACAGATACAGATACAGTAATAACCCTAATACACACACCAGCCCCTATACAGATACAGATACAGATATAACCCTAATACACACACCAGCCCCTATACAGATACAGATACAGTAAAAACCATAATACACACACCAGCCCCTATACAGATACAGATACAGTAATAACCCTAATACACACACCAGCCCATATACAGATACAGACACAGTATTAACCCTAATACACACACCAGCCCATATACAGATACAGATACAGTAATAACCCTAATACACATACCAGCCCCTATACAGATACAGATACAGTAATAACCCTAATACACACACCAGCCCCTATACAGATACAGATACAGTAATAACCCTAATACACACACCAGCCCATATACAGATACAGATACAGTAATAACCCTAATACACATACCAGCCCCTATACAGATACAGATACAGTAATAACCCTAATACACACACCAGCCCCTATACAGATACAGATACAGTATTAACCCTAATACACACACCAGCCCCTATACAGATACAGTATTAACCCTAATACACACACCAGCCCCTATACAGATACAGATACAGTAATAACCTTAATACACACACCAGCCCCTATACAGATACAGTAATAACCCTAATACACACACCAGCCCCTATACAGATACAGTAATAACCCTAATACACACACCAGCCTATATACAGATACAGATACAGTAATAACCCTAATACACACACCAGCCCCTATACAGATACAGATACAGTAATAACCCTAATACACATACCAGCCCATATACAGATACAGATACAGTAATAACCCTAATACACACACCAGCCCCTATACAGATACAGATACAGTAATAACCCTAATACACACACCAGCCCCTATACAGATACAGATACAGTAATAACCCTAATACACACACCAGCCCCTATACAGATACAGTAATAACCCTAATACACACACCAGCCTATATACAGATACAGATACAGTAATAACCCTAATACACACACCAGCCCCTATACAGATACAGATACAGTAATAACACTAATACACACACCAGCCCCTATACAGATACAGATACAGTAATAACCCTAATACACACACCAGCCCCTATACAGATACAGATACAGTAATAACCCTAATACACACACCAGCCCCTATACAGATACAGATATAGTAATAACCCCAATACACACACCAGCCCCTATACAGATACAGATACAGTAATAACCCTAATACACACACCAGCCCCTATACAGATACAGATACAGTAATAACCCTAATACACACACCAGCCTATATACAGATACAGATACAGTAATAACCCTAATACACACACCAGCCCATATACAGATACAGATACAGTAATAACCCTAATACACACACCAGCCCCTATACAGATATAGTAATAACCCCAATACACACACCAGCCCCTATACAGATACAGATATAGTAATAACCCTAATACACACACCAGCCCCTATACAGATACAGATACAGTAATAACACTAATACACACACCAGCCCATATACAGATACAGATACAGTAATAACCCTAATACACACACTAGCCCATATACAGATACAGATATAGTAATAACCCTAATACACACACCAGCCCATATACAGATACAGATATAGTAATAACCCTAATACACACACCAGCCCATATACAGATACAGATACAGTAATAACCCTAATACACACACCAGCCCCTATACAGATACAGTAATAACCCTAATACACACACCAGCCTATATACAGATACAGATACAGTAATAACCCTAATACACACACCAGCCCCTATACAGATACAGATACAGTAATAACCCTAATACACACACCAGCCCCTATACAGATACAGTAATAACCCTAATACACACACCAGCCTATATACAGATACAGATACAGTAATAACCCTAATACACACACCAGCCCATATACAGGTACAGATACAGTAATAACCCTAATACACACACCAGCCCCTATACATATACAGATACAGTAATAACCCTAATACACACACCAGCCTATATACAGATACAGATACAGTAATAACCCTAATACACACACCAGCCCATATACAGATACAGATACAGTAATAACCCTAATACACACACCAGCCCATATACAGATACAGATACAGTAATAACCCTAATACACACACCAGCCCATATACAGATACAGTAATAACCCTAATACACACACCAGCCCCTATACAGATACAGATACAGTAATAACCCTAATACACACACCAGCCCATATACAGATACAGTAATAACCCTAATACACACACCAGCCCATATACAGATACAGATACAGTAATAACCCTAATACACACACCAGCCCCTATACAGATACAGATACAGATATAACCCTAATACACACACCAGCCCCTATACAGATACAGATACAGTAAAAACCCTAATACACACACCAGCCCCTATACAGATACAGATACAGTAATAACCCTAATACACACACCAGCCCATATACAGATACAGACACAGTATTAACCCTAATACACACACCAGCCCATATACAGATACAGATACAGTAATAACCCTAATACACATACCAGCCCCTATACAGATACAGATACAGTAATAACCCTAATACACACACCAGCCCCTATACAGATACAGATACAGTAATAACCCTAATACACACACCAGCCCATATACAGATACAGATACAGTAATAACCCTAATACACATACCAGCCCATATACAGATACAGATACAGTAATAACCCTAATACACACACCAGCCCCTATACAGATACAGATACAGTAATAACCCTAATACACACACCAGCCCCTATACAGATACAGTAATAACCCTAATACACACACCAGCCTATATACAGATACAGATACAGTAATAACCCTAATACACACACCAGCCCCTATACAGATACAGATACAGTAATAACCCTAATACACACACCAGCCCCTATACAGATACAGATACAGTAATAACCCTAATACACACACCAGCCCCTATACAGATACAGTAATAACCCTAATACACACACCAGCCTATATACAGATACAGATACAGTAATAACCCTAATACACACACCAGCCCCTATACAGATACAGATACAGTAATAACACTAATACACACACCAGCCCCTATACAGATACAGATACAGTAATAACCCTAATACACACACCAGCCCCTATACAGATACAGATACAGTAATAACCCTAATACACACACCAGCCCCTATACAGATACAGATATAGTAATAACCCCAATACACACACCAGCCCCTATACAGATACAGATACAGTAATAACCCTAATACACACACCAGCCCCTATACAGATACAGATACAGTAATAACCCTAATACACACACCAGCCTATATACAGATACAGATACAGTAATAACCCTAATACACACACTAGCCCCTATACAGATACAGATACAGTAATAACCCTAATACACACACCAGCCCCTATACAGATACAGATACAGTAATAACCCTAATACACACACCAGCCCCTATACAGATATAGTAATAACCCCAATACACACACCAGCCCCTATACAGATACAGATATAGTAATAACCCTAATACACACACCAGCCCCTATACAGATACAGATACAGTAATAACACTAATACACACACCAGCCCATATACAGATACAGATACAGTAATAACCCTAATACACACACCAGCCCATATACAGATACAGATATAGTAATAACCCTAATACACACACCAGCCCATATACAGATACAGATATAGTAATAACCCTAATACACACACCAGCCCATATACAGATACAGATACAGTAATAACCCTAATACACACACCAGCCCCTATACAGATACAGTAATAACCCTAATACACACACCAGCCTATATACAGATACAGATACAGTAATAACCCTAATACACACACCAGCCCCTATACAGATACAGATACAGTAATAACCCTAATACACACACCAGCCCCTATACAGATACAGTAATAACCCTAATACACACACCAGCCTATATACAGATACAGATACAGTAATAACCCTAATACACACACCAGCCCCTATACAGATACAGATACAGTAATAACACTAATACACACACCAGCCCCTATACAGATACAGATACAGTAATAACCCTAATACACACACCAGCCCCTATACAGATACAGATACAGTAATAACCCTAATACACACACCAGCCCCTATACAGATACAGATATAGTAATAACCCCAATACACACACCAGCCCCTATACAGATACAGATACAGTAATAACCCTAATACACACACCAGCCCCTATACAGATACAGATACAGTAATAACCCTAATACACACACCAGCCTATATACAGATACAGTAATAACCCTAATACACACACTAGCCCCTATACAGATACAGATACAGTAATAACCCTAATACACACACCAGCCCCTATACAGATACAGATACAGTAATAACCCTAATACACACACCAGCCCCTATACAGATATAGTAATAACCCCAATACACACACCAGCCCCTATACAGATATAGATATAGTAATAACCCTAATACACACACCAGCCCCTATACAGATACAGATACAGTAATAACACTAATACACACACCAGCCCATATACAGATACAGATACAGTAATAACCCTAATACACACACCAGCCCATATACAGATACAGATATAGTAATAACCCTAATACACACACCAGCCCATATACAGATACAGATATAGTAATAACCCTAATACACACACCAGCCCATATACAGATACAGATACAGTAATAACCCTAATACACACACCAGCCCCTATACAGATACAGTAATAACCCTAATACACACACCAGCCTATATACAGATACAGATACAGTAATAACCCTAATACACACACCAGCCCCTATACAGATACAGATACAGTAATAACCCTAATACACATACCAGCCCATATACAGATACAGATACAGTAATAACCCTAATACACACACCAGCCCCTATACAGATACAGATACAGTAATAACCCTAATACACACACCAGCCCCTATACAGATACAGTAATAACCCTAATACACACACCAGCCTATATACAGATACAGATACAGTAATAACCCTAATACACACACCAGCCCCTATACAGATACAGATACAGTAATAACCCTAATACACACACCAGCCCCTATACAGATACAGATACAGTAATAACCCTAATACACACACCAGCCCCTATACAGATACAGTAATAACCCTAATACACACACCAGCCTATATACAGATACAGATACAGTAATAACCCTAATACACACACCAGCCCCTATACAGATACAGATACAGTAATAACACTAATACACACACCAGCCCCTATACAGATACAGATACAGTAATAACCCTAATACACACACCAGCCCCTATACAGATACAGATACAGTAATAACCCTAATACACACACCAGCCCCTATACAGATACAGATATAGTAATAACCCCAATACACACACCAGCCCCTATACAGATACAGATACAGTAATAACCCTAATACACACACCAGCCCCTATACAGATACAGATACAGTAATAACCCTAATACACACACCAGCCTATATACAGATACAGATACAGTAATAACCCTAATACACACACTAGCCCCTATACAGATACAGATACAGTAATAACCCTAATACACACACCAGCCCCTATACAGATACAGATACAGTAATAACTCTAATACACACACCAGCCCCTATACAGATACAGATATAGTAATAACCCCAATACACACACCAGCCCCTATACAGATACAGATATAGTAATAACCCTAATACACACACCAGCCCCTATACAGATACAGATACAGTAATAACACTAATACACACACCAGCCCATATACAGATACAGATATAGTAATAACCCTAATACACACACCAGCCCATATACAGATACAGATATAGTAATAACCCTAATACACACACCAGCCCCTATACAGATACAGATACAGTAATAACCCTAATACACACACCAGCCCCTACAGTGAGACAGCCCTCAGTAACACACACACTCTCTCTTACACAGGTGGTTAAGTTGTGACTTTTCTATCAGTGTTTTGTTACTTGTCATGTTTTGTGTTTTTTGTGAACCCCAGGACGAATAGCTGCTGCAAAAGCTAATGGGGATCAAAAGAAACTTACCCAGGCGGTTAGCAGGGTTGCGTTTAAACAGCATTCTCAGCAGACTCTGGGCTTCTAGACTCAGGAACTGAGGCATCCCTAACTTAGCTCTGAGGAGTGAGGGAGGGAGGGAGGGAGGGAGGGAGGGAGGGAGGGAGGGAGGGAGGGAGGGAGGGGGAGAGAAAGAAAGAGAGGAGAGTGAAAACAATGTCTTGAGCAAATGTCAAATTGGCTTCTTACCAAAATATTGTACGACAGACCACATATACACCCTGCACATCATAATTGACCAACATTTTTTAATAAAAAGCGAAGTCTTCTCATTTTATTCATTTTTATTTAACTAGGCAAGTAAGTTAAGAACAAATTCTTATTTACAATGACGGCCTACCAAAAGGCAAAGGCCTCCGGTGGGGACGGGGGCTGGGATTAAAAAAATACATTTAATTAATTAATTGAAAATATAGGACAAAACACACATCACGACAAGAGAGACAACACAACACTATATAAAGAGATACCTAAGACGACAACATAGCATGGCAGCAACACATGACAACACAACATGACAACAACATGGTAGCAACACAACATGGTAGCAACACAAAACATGATACAAAAATAATATTGGCCACAGAGAACAGCACAAAGGGCAAGAAGGTAGAGATGACAATACATCACACAAAGCAGCCACAACTGTCAGTAAGAGTGTCCATGATTGAGTCTTTGAATGAAGAGATGGAGATAAAACTGTCCAGTTTGAGTGTTTGTTGCAGCTCGTACCAGTCGCTAGCTGCAGCGAACTGAAAAGACGAGCGACCAGGGATGTGTGTGCTTTGGGGACCTTTAACAGAATGTGACTGGCAGAACGGGTGTTGTATGTGGAGGATGAGGGCTGCAGTAGATATCTCAGATATGGGGGAGTGAGGCCTAAGAGGGTTTTATAAATAAGCATCAACCAGTGGGTCTTGTGACGGGTATACAGAGATGACCAGTTAACAGAGGAGTCTAGAGTGCAGTGATGTGTCCTATAAGGAGAATTGGTGGCAAATCTGATGGCTGAATGGTAAAGAACATCAAGCCGCTCGAGAACATCCTTACCTGCCAATCTATAAATTATGTCTCCTCATTAATAATCTAGCATGGGTAGGATGGTCATCTGAATCAGGGTTAATTTGTCAGCTGGAGTGAAAGAGGAGCGATTACGATAGAGGAAACCAAGTCTAGATTTAAGCCTCCAGCTTTGATATGTGCTGAGAGAAGGACAGTGTAACGTCCAGCCATACTCCCAAGTACTTGTATGAGGTGACTACCTCAAGCTCTAAACCCTCAGAGGTAGTAATCACACCTGTGGGGAGAGGGGCATTCTTCTTACCAAACCACATGACCTTTGTTTTGGAGGTGTTCAGAACAAGGTTAAGGGCAGAGAAAGCTGGTTGTTGTAGAGCGTTTAACACAAAAGGGAGGGGCCAGCTGAGTATAAGACTGTATCATCAGATATAAAAATAATACACACACCAGCCCATATACAGATATAACCCTAATACACACACCAGCCCATATACAGATACAGATATACCACTGCAAAAAAGATGGCACTGGCCACCACAGACTGGTAGAAGGTATGCAGTAGTTTACTGCACATGTTGAAGGACCTGAGCCTCCTCAGAAAGTAGAGTCGGCTCTGGCCCTTTTTGTACAGGGCCCCGGTGTTACCAGCCCATTCCAGCCTGTTGTCCATATGGACTCCCAGGAACTTGTATGACCTGTATAGTATAGTTAACCATCCAACATCCACCACTGTATAGTGTACATATTCAGCCAACCACCCATACTATGCTATGTCTTTTTTATAGCTTTTATTTTTTTGCACTCCAGATATCTTGTATTTCTATACTTTTTCATACTGCCGCTCTATGTATCATGTACCGTGTATCTGTCTTTTGTGTACTTTTGTTGTGGCATTTTGCACCTGCCCTGTGTTTTATTGTAGCTGCTTGACAATGAAATTTCCCCTCCGGGGGATCAATAAAGTACCTATCTATCTATCTATCTATCTATCTATCTATCTATCTATCTATCTATCTATCTATCTATCTATCTATCTATAAGAGAGCTTCCTACTGCCTGAGCTATGTTGTTGATGTAAATTGAGAAGAGCGTGGGGCCTAGGATCGAGCCTTGGGGTACACCCTAGGTGACAGGCAGTGGCTGAGACAGCAGATGTTCTGACTTTATACACTGCACTCTTTGAGAGAGGTAGTTAGCAAACCAGGCCAAAGACCAAACTTATGCTTTGTTGATTTAAAAAAAGGCTTGAGACTCAATTTGGCATGAGGGCCTGCTGTATAGAAAGTGGCGTTGGGAGAAAACTACAATATTATCAAATCAATGTACACAAACAATAAGTGTGTGGGCAAAATAAGCAAAGATTTCTTCCCTCAGGGCCAGAGGGGTGAGACAGGGATGCAGCTTGAGCCCCACCCTCTTCAACATACAGTTGAAGTCAGAAGTTTACATACACCAAATACATTTAAACTCAGTTTTTCACAATTCCTGACATTTAATTCTAGTAAAAATTCCCTGTCTTAGGTCAGTTAAGATCACTTTATTTTAAGAATGTGAAATGTCAGAATAATAGTAGAGAGAATGATTTATTTCAGCTTTTATTTCTTTCATCACATTCCCAGTGGGTCAGAAGTTTACATACACTCAATTAGTATTTGGTAGCATTGCCTTCCAACAAGCTTCCCACAATAAGTTGGGTGAATTTTGGCCCATTCCTCCTGACAGAACTGGTGTAACTGAGTTAGGTTTGTAGGCCTGCTTGCTCGCACACACTTTTTCAGTTCTGCACACAAATGTTCTATAGGATTGAGGTCAGGGCTTTGTGATGGCCACTCCAATACCTTGACTTTGTTGTCCTTAAGCCATTTTGCCACAACTTTGGAAGTACGCTTGGGGTCATTGTCCATTTGGAAGACCCATTTGCGACCAAGCTTTAACTTCCTGACTGATGTCTTGAGATGTTATTTCAATATATCCACATAATATTCCTTCCTCATGATGCCATCTATTTTGTGAAGTGCACCACTCCCTCCTGCAGCAAAGCACCCCCACAACATGATGCTGCCACCCCCGTGCTTCACGGTTGGGATGGTGTTCTTCGGCTTGCAAGCCTCCCCCTTTTTCCTCCAAACATAACGATGGTCATTATGGCCAAACGGTTCTATTTTTGTTTCATCAGATCAGAGGACATTTCTCCAAAAAGTACGATCTTTGTCCCCATGTGCAGTTACAAAACGTAGTCTGGCTTTTTTGGAGCAGTGGCTTATTCCTTGCTGAGCGGCCTTTCAGGTTATGTCGATATAGGACTCGTTTTACTGTGGATATAGATACTTTTGTACCTGTTTCCTCCAGCATCTTCACAAGGTCCTTTGCTGTTGTTCTGGGATTGATTTGCACCAAAGTACGTTCATCTCTAGGAGACAGAACGCGTCTCCTTCCTGAGCGGTATGACGGCTGCGTGGTTCCATGGCGTTTATACTTGCGTACTATTGTACAGATGAACATGGTACCTTCAGGCATTTGGAAATTGCTCCCATGAACCAGACTTGTGGTGGAGGTGTAAAAAAGAATTCTGAGGACTTGGTTGATTTCACCATGATGTCGAGCAAAGAGGAACTGAGTTTGAAGGAAGGCCTTGAAATACATCCACAGGTACACCTCCAATATACTCAAATTATGTCAATTAGCCTATCAGAAGCTTCTAAAGCCATGATATAATTTTCTGGATTTTTCCAAGCTGTTTAAAGGCACAGTCAACTTAGTATATGTAAACTTCTGACCTACTGGAATTGTGATATAGTGAATTATAAGTGAAATAATCTGTCTGTAAACAATTGTTGGAAGAATTACTTGTGTCATGCACAAAGTAGATATCCTAACCGACTTGCCAAAACTATAGTTTGTTAACATGAAATCTGTGGAGTGGTTGAGAAATGAGTTTTAATGGAGATGATCTGGTGCTTCTGTCCCCAACCAAGGAGGGCCTACAGACTTGGGCCCTGACAGTGAATCTCAGGAAGACAAAAAATAATGGTGTTCTAAAAAAGCTCCAGATGCCAGGACCATAAATTATATCTAGACACCATTGCCTTAGAGCACACAAAGAATTATACCTACCACGGCCTAAACATCAACACTAGGGATGCAATGGTACAGTGGGCCCACGGTTCGGTATGTATCACGGTAACGGTACGGTTTCGGTATCTTTATATTTAAGAAAAAAATAATAACACATCACCCTTTAAACAATTAACACTTTATTTTGCCTATAGACAAATAAAACGTTCCATTCAGAAAAATGGCAGCATGACTCTTTTCTGTCTCTACTGTATGAAATCAAGGGAAGAAAAAGAGAAATTAATCTCCATGTTAAATAAACTAGGTACATACTTGAATATGTAAAAATAACAAAGTGCAACATCAAGTTGGTACCCTATATGAGATATATACTCCTTTATGTTGTGGTTCTTCTGTAAAAAGATTAACGTAAAGACGAGAACGGCTTGCACTGACAATATCCCCTGTGGTGAAAGAAAACTCTCACTTGCAACAGAGGTTCCCGGGACACTGAGGCACCGTTGTGCAAGTTCTGCAACATGGGGGATCTTTGACTGGTTTGTTTTCCACCACACAAAAGGATCAGCATCCACATGAAGGCATTCTGCTGCCTTGTATGAGGTGACCTCCTCCTCAATCATTTTGGAAAAGGGCTTGGTCTGCTCCTCTGCTTTGAAAAGTCCTCTTTTGAGGAGGGGATAATGAGGATATATTTTCTTCTTCTGTGGATGGCCCTGCTTGCACTGCAAGAAAAGTGGCAAACATTATTATTATTATTAATATTAAGTGTAAGTGACACATATCGCATCAAAAAACATCTCATCACATTTTAACGCACATGATCAAATAAAAAAATAATATAATGAAAAATAATTTAAAAATAAATCAAATACCTGATGTTCATGCTCCACAATTTCTTTGATGAGATCCTTGTAGACTCTGTCACAGCAGGCTGACAGGGATTTAAACCTTGGATCAAGGGCTGTAGCTCTGTGAAGGTAGTCTAGAAAATCCGGGTCTGTGTATCTTCTCTCCAAGTCCTGAGTGATGGCTGCCTTGGCCTCCCTGATGGTTGCACTGTCCTTGGGACCTGGTGCCATGGATTTGAGAATCATTGTCTTTAGAGAGAGAATCATTGATGAGGTGGGACTTGTTTCACTGCTCATGAGTGAGTGGTTTGGAGCCGCCCTGCTGGTCGCCTGTTAAGCCTCCCATGTTTGTGTGTTAATTGTTGTTTTAGTATGTTTTCTGTGAGGTTTGTCTTTTCAACAGTTGAACTATAATAGTTCAGGATTATGGAGTGCTACTGTTTTACGAAGGTTTTAACGGTCCTTTTTATCACTGGTCCTTTTTATCACGGTCCTTTTTAGCACATTTTATTTTTCTCAGCGCAGAACGTTCACGCGAGCCCTCAATTATTTACAACCGAGCCCAGTTCCTGGATTTAGCACACCTAGCGCTATTGCACCCCAGGGAAAAGTTTGATATTCAGGACGAGTGCAAAAGTCGATGGCGTGGATACAGGGCGGGTCGGAAGTGTAAGGCAAAGCTGAATAAGTACAAGCCGGCTATACAGTCTATCATTATGGGCAACGTGAAATCGCTACATAACAAGGTGGACGAACTTGAGGGTCTGGTTCTTGGACAACGAGAATACCGGGAAGCTAGGCTATTGTGCTTTACAGAAACATGGCTAAATGATAACATCCCCATAGGGAACGTCACTATCGGCGGTTTCCAGACCATCAGATCGGACAGGGATAGCGCTTCTTCCGGTAAGAGTAAGGGAGGGGGGCTGAATCCGAGCCATATTACTGTTAAGGAACAGTTTTGTAGCCCGGACATTGAGCTGTTAGCCGTTAGCCTGAGACCCTACTATTTGCAGAGGGAATTCACGGTGGCCATTGCTGTTATTGTTTACATCCCGCCCTCCGCTGATGCAAACGCAGCGTGTGACGTCATCCACTCTGTTATCGCAAGGTTACAGACAGCGCATCCCAGTGCCTTCTTTGCCATTTCGGGGGATTTTAACCATGCATCTCTCTCTTCAACACTGCCCACGTTCAAACAGTTCGTGAAGTGCCCAACCAGGAATAATAAAACTCTGGACTTGTTATATGCTAATGTGAAGGACGCATACAACTCCACTGCACTCCCTCCCCTCGGTAGATCAGATCACAACCTTGTCCACCTCACCCCACTCTACAGGCCTATGGTCAACCAGCAGCCAGCGACCACTAGGACCATTAGGAGATGGTCTCCGGAGGCAAATAAGGCCCTACAGGACTGCTTGCGACAACAGACTGGGATGTGCTCTGTGAGGCTCATGGGTAGGACATTGATGGACTTAGACTGCATAACAGACTATATAAATATTTGTGTAGACAACACTGGCTTCAAAAAGTCAAACAGAGGACCCAGGACAGAGCCAATGAGCTGAACCAATTTTTAAACAGGTTCAATACTGGCCCTGTCCACCTCCCCTCAAGCTCCCCAGGCCACACACCCTCACGGCTGTCCAACCCCCCCCCCCCCCCATTTTCTCACAACACCTCCGTTGAGACAATCAGCGACCCCCTCCCCACCTCCGTCCCCGCTCCCACTGGACTGATCTGCAACACCTCCCTTCCCCCACCTCTGGACTGATCCTCAACACCCCCCTTCCCCCCACCTCCCCACCTGGGCTGGCTTTCACCACCAACCAAGTGAAGAGAGAGCTGGAGAGACTACACCAGTGGAAAGCGGCGGGCCCCGATGGCATCAGCCCAAGGGTGCTTAGGGTCTGTGCTGATCAACTGTGTGGATCACTCCAGTGACACTTCAACCTTAGCCTGAGCCTGGAAAGGGTCCCTGTGCTGTGGAAAACATCCTGCCTCGTCCCAGTGCCCAAGAAGGCACACCCCACTGTCCTGAATGACTTCAGACCTGTAGCGCTAACATCCCACATCATGAAGACCCTGGAAAGGTTAGTCCTCGCTCACCTCAGACCCCTGGTGTGTTCATCAATGGACCCCCTGCAGTTCGCATACCAGCGCAACATCGGGGTGGATGATGCAATCATCTACCTTCTGCAGAGGGCCTACTCTCACCCGGACAACGCAGGTTGCATTGTGAGGGTTATGTTTTTTGACTTCTCCAGTGCCTTCAACACCATTCAGCCCCTGCTACTGGGTGAGAAAGATGAGGAGGATGAAAGTGGAAGCACCTTTAGTCTCCTGGGTTACGGACTACCTGACCGGTAGGCCACAATTTGTGCGACTACAGAGCTGTGTGTCAGAACGGGCAGTGAGCAACACAGGGGCCCCCCAGGGAACGGTCCTGTCCCCCTTCCTGTTCACCCTCTACACCTCAGACTTTAGATATAACTCTGAAACATGCCACCTACAGAAGTTCTCGGATGACTCCGCAATTGTAGGGTGCATCAGGGGTGGGCAGGAGGAGGAGTACAGGAGCACAATCAATGACTTTGTGTTGTGGTGTGAGAAGAACCACCTTCAGCTCAACATCAGCAAAACAAAGGAGATGGTGGTGGACTTCAGGAGAACCAAGGCACAACTGACTGCAGTCCCTATACAGGGGATGGATGTGGAAATGGTTGGGTCATACAAGTTCCTGGGAGTCCATATGGACAACAGGCTGGAATGGGCTGGTAACACCGGGGCCCTGTACAAAAAGGGCCAGAGCCGACTCTACTTTCTGAGGAGGCTAAGGTCCTTCAACGTGTGCAGTAAACTACTGCATACCTTCTACCAGCCTGTGGTCTTTGCAGTGGTGTGCTAGGGCGCCAACATAAAGGCCGGTGATGCTTCTCGGGTAAATAAGCTGATCAGAAAGGCTAGCTCTGTTCTGGGGATGAGCCTGGACACTCTAGAGGAGGTGGCGGAGAGACGGATCCTGGCCAAACTGCTGGCCATCATGGACAACGTCACCCACCCTCTGCATGCCATGGTTATGACGCAGAGGAGCACCTTCAGTCACAAACTGATCCCACCACGGTGTGCCAGAGAGCGCTACAGGAGGTCCTTCCTGCCGGCGGCTATTAGACTATTTAATGCCTCACCGGGGTGCCGTGCAGTCGGCAACATAGACCTGAAACTGTTGGGGTGTTAGGACCTAGTTTAATAATTAGACATCCATCTAACCGTGAGTAACTCTCTGGTCTGTAATCACTCATTCACTCAGGACTTATTCATTCAGGACTGTATATACATATTCATGTAAGGTTGTTATATCATATCACGTGCAATATTGCTAGTAATTCTTGGACTGAATTTACGTAGTCATTCACTCAGGAATGTATATTATCCTGTCAGTTGTATCTTTTCTCATTGATTTTAGTTTAGCGAATGTGCAATACGTGCATTTATCTGTAATTAAACCCTGCGCACTAAAGACTGTATTTTAAGGGAATTACTATTATTACCCCAAATTATATCATACACACATTTAGCTATTTAAGTACAGTGGGGAGAACAAGTATTTGATACACTGCCGATTTAGCAGGTTTTCCCACTTACAAAGCATGTAGAAGTCTGTAATTTTTATCATAGGTACTTTTCAACTGTGAGTGACGGAATCTAAAACAAAATCCAGAAAATCACATTGTATGATTTTTAAGTAATTAATTTGCATTTTATTGCATGACATAAGTATTTGATACATCAGAAAAGCAGAACTTAATATTTGGTACAGAAACCTTTGTTTGCAATTACAGAGATCATACGTTTCCTGTAGTTCTTGACCAGGTTTGCACACACTGCAGCAGGGATTTTGGCCCACTCCTCCATACAGATCCTTCAGGTTTCGGGGCTGTCGCTGGGCAATACGGACTTTCAGCTCCCTCCAAAGATTTTCTATTGGGTTCAGGTCTGGAGACTGGCTAGGCCACTCCAGGACCTTGAGATGCTTCTTACGGAGCCACTCCTTAGTTGCCCTGGCTGTGTGTTTCGGGTCGTTGTCATGCTGGAAGACCCAGCCACGACCCATCTTCAATGCTCTTACTGAGGGAAGGAGGTTGTTGGCCAAGATCTCGCGATACATGGCCCCATCCATCCTCCCCTCAATACGGTGCAGTCGTCCTGTCCCCTTTGCAGAAAAGCATCCCCAAAGAATGATGTTTCCACCTCCATGCTACACGGTTGGGATGGTGTTCTTGGGGTTGTACTCATCCTTCTTCTTCCTCCAAACACGGCGAGTGGAGTTTAGACCAAAAAGCTCTATTTTTGTCTCATCAGACCACATGACCTTCTCCCATTCCTCCTCTGGATCATCCAGATGGTCATTGGCAAACTTTAGACGGGCCTGGACATGCGCTGGCTTGAGCAGGGGGACCTTGCGTGCTCGGCAGGATTTTAATCCATGACGGCGTAGTGTGTTACTAATGGTTTTCTTTGAGACTGTGGTCCCAGCTCTCTTCAGGTCATTGACCAGGTCCTGCCGTGTAGTTCTGGGCTGATCCCTCACCTTCCTCATGATCATTGGTGCCCCACGAGGTGAGATCTTGCATGGTGCCCCAGACCGAGGGAGATTGACCGTCATCTTGAACTTCTTCCATTTTCTAATAATTGCGCCAACAGTTGTTGCCTTCTCACCAAGCTGCTTGCCTATTGTCCTGTAGCCCATCCCAGCCTTGTGCAGGTCTACAATTTTATCCCTGATGTCCTTAAACAGGACAACTTATAAGAATTTGTTCTTAACTGACTTGCCTAGTAAAATAAAGGTAAAAAAAAAAAAAAAAAAAACAGCTCTCTGGTCTTGGCCATTGTGGAGAGGTTGGAGTCTGAGTGTGTGGACAGGTGTCTTTTATACAGGTAACGAGTTCAAACAGGTGCAGTTAATACAGGTAATGAGTGGAGAACAGGAGGGCTTCTTAAAGAAAAACTAACAGGTCTGTGAGAGCCGGAATTCTTACTGGTTGGTAGGTGATCAAATACTTATGTCATGCAATAAAATACTAATTAATTATTTAAAAATCATACAATGTGATTTTCTGGATTTTTGTTTTAGATTCCGTCTCTCTCAGTTGAAGTGTACCTATTATAAAAATTACAGACCTCTACATGCTTTGTAAGTAGGAAAACCTGCAAAATCGGCAGTGTATCAAATACTTGTTCTCCCCACTGTATCTCTTCCTGTCATTTACCTGTACAGTTAATGTAACCATGTCACCTAACACTATAACAATGTATAGTGTACATATTCAGTCATTCACTTATAATATGCAATGCCTTTTTATAGCTTTTTGCACTCCAGACTTCTTCTACTGCCGCTCTATGTATCGTGTATCACCTGCCCTGGGTTTTCTAACCCTAACCTGTAGCTGCTTGACAAAGAAAAGAAGTACCTATCCATTAATCCGTCCATCCAGTTGTCATTGTTTTCAGAACTGAATGAGTTCTTCTTCAAGCTTCAGTTCCGACACAGCGGATTTGAAAGACGGTGGTGCCTCTTCAAATTTGCATCTCTCCGCCATTGTCCCGTTGGAGCTGAGAGAGTATTTGTTTTTAGTTCACCTCTCTTCATGGGGACCCTTTAGGGAGGTTTCCTACTACGATGTCATTGTAAATCGGCCTTTGGTTGTTTAAGGGGGAGGGTGTTGCGGTCACTGCGGTTGCCACATTTTGAGACATTGCTGTGGAGTAAAGTTTGTCAGTCCTCAGGAGCCCCCTAACGGCCTGGGGCCCAAGCAGTTGCCTGCCTTGCCTGTTCACAAGTTGCAGCATCTGGTTCTGTGGATCTGAATGTACAACGTGTGTCTGCAGCGCAATAAGCAAGTTTTGGAAATTATAGGAAAATGACCGGCATATCGTAATTTCGCGGTTCACGTGCGTATTGAACCGTAGGGGGCGGTTCGACAACATACTGAATCCATAATCAACATAACAGGTAACTTCCACAAAGCTGTGAATGATCTGAGAGAAGGCAAGAAGGGCCTTCTATGCCATCAAAAGGAACATAAGATTCGACATACCAATTAGGATCTGGCTAAAAATACTTGAATCAGTTATAGAACCCATTGCCCTTCATGGTTGTTCTCACCAACCAAAACAGGACAAACACCTATATCCAGAATTAGGACTATTATCAAATCCAGAAAAGAGACGTTAAATTCTACAACCACCTAAAAGGAAGCGATTCCCGAACCTTCCATAACAAAGCCATCACCTACAGAGAGATGAACCTGGAGAAGAGTCCCCTAAGCAAGCTGGTCCTGGGGCTTTGTCCACAAACACCAACAGACCCCACAGAGCCCCAGGACAGCAACACAATTAGACCCAACCACATCATGAGGAAACAAAAAGAGAATTACTTGACACATTGTAAAGAATTAACAAAAAAACAGAGCAAACTAGAATGCTATTTGGCCCTAAACAGAGAGAACACAGTAGCAGAATACCTGACCACTGTGACTGACCCAAACTTAAGGACAGCTTTGACTATGTACAGACTCAGTGAGCATAGCCTTGCTATTGAGAAAGGCCACCGTAGGCAGACCTGGCTCTCAAGAGAAGACAGGCTATGTGCACACTGCCCACAAAATGAGGTGGAAACTGAGCTGCACTTCCTAACCTCCTGCCAAATGTATGACCCTATTAGAGACATATATTTCCCTCAGATGTGTGACCAATGTAAAGCCTATATTTAACTGTGTATTTATTTCCCCGTCATCATTTGTATATTCTACTATTTGCACATTGTCACAACACTGAACATGTCACAACATGAAACTGCTAATAATATAATATTTTAAATATGTGTTGTTGTCGTCTTCGTTATGTTTGAGAGAGAACATTGTTCTGGTAAAATAAAGGTGAAATAAAAACAGATTTCAAAAGTGGCGAGAGAAGAGGTAACAATGTAATCCAACAAATCAGCAGTTAGCTACTATGGAATAATAATGTGTAGCTACACTTTAATTACATCGTACCAATATCATGTCCAGGTTTGGCCGGTGGAGGCCATCATCGTAAATAACAATTTTTTCTTAACTGACATGCCTAGTTAAATAAAATTAAAAATCTAACTTCTATAGATGCACAATTGAGAGCATCCTGTCGGGCTGCATCACCACCTGGTACGTCAACTGCACCGCCCAAAACCACAGGGCTCTCCAGAGGGTGGTGCGGTCTGGCCAACGCATTACTGGGGGCAAACATCCCGCCCTCCTGGACATCTACAGAACCCGATGCCACAGGAAGGCCAAAAATATAATCAAGGACATCAACCATCCGATCCACTGCCTGTTCACCCGCTGTCATCCAGAAGGTCAGTACAGGTGCATCAAAGCTGGGACCGAGAGACTGAAAACAGCTTCGATCTCCAGGCCATCAGACTGTTAAACAGCCACCACTAGTTGGCCTCCAACCAGTACTCTACCCTGAACTTAGTTACTGTCACTCAACCCTGCACATTAGAGGCTGCTGCCTATAGACATAGACTAGAAATCACTGGTCACTTTAAGAATTGGAACATGAATCACTTTAATAATGTTTACATATCCTGTATTACTCATCTCATCTGTATAAACTGTACACTATACTATTCTTCGGGTATCTAAGTAATTTAATTGTGTTTAAATACTGCATCACCAACCTCTTATGTGTTTACTGTATACTATAAAGCTTACTATGCCACTGTATCTTAGTCCAATGCCGCCCTGACATTTATGTATATATTCTTAATCCATTCCTTACTTAGATTTTCAATACTTAGATTTATGTGTAACAAGTCAGTTGCCTAGTTAAATCAACAAATTATTCTTTACAATGACAGCCTACACCGGCGAAACCCGGACAACACTGGGCCAATTGTGCGCCGCCCTATGGGACTCCCAATCACGGCCGGTTGTGATAGTCTGGATTCAAACCAGGTCGTCTGTAGTGACGCTTCGAGCACTGAGATGCAGTGTCTTAGACCACTGCGCCACTTGGGAGTTCTGAAGCTGTATCCGTACCAATTGGATACAGTGATCACATAGATTATTGTAATTCTCTTTTTACTTGTTTTAACAATTGTTCTCTGAGGCGTCTTCAACTGGTTCAAAATGCCGCAGCCAGGCTTTTAACAGGAACAAACAGAAGGGCACACATTACTCCTATTTTATTTACTCTCCACTGGCTACCGGTAAAATACAGAATTGATTTTAAAATTTTAATTTTAACTTTTAAAGCACTACATGGACAGACGCCTCAATACATCACTGACATGTTGACCCCTTACTCTTCGTCTCGTATTCTTCGCTCCTCAGGTCAGAATCTCCTGATGGTACCTAAAACCCGCCTTAAAACTAGGGGAGATCGTTCCTTCCAGGCGACTGCTCCAAAATTGTGGAATGCCCTGCCCTTGTCGTTGCGTGTGGCCGATTCTATTGTTTCTTTTAAAAAGCAGCTGAAGACACTACTATTTAGACAAGCTTTTAATTGATTGTGCTTTTATGTTTTATGTTTTTATGTTAGTATGATGTTTTTTTTTTTTTTTTTTTTTTTTAAATGGTATACTTGCTACTTGTAAAGCATTCTGTGATTCTTTCTGTGATGGGTGCTATATAAATAAAGTTTATTATTATTATTATTATTATTATTATTATTATTATTATAGTGTCTATATCCAGGAAAGCCAAAGTTCCAAAAGCTGGGCCTAAAATAGTGTATGAGATCATACAAAAGATTTTCATTTAATTCTTATGTGGATGATGTTAAACATATTTGTTGGTCTCATGTGATTAATAAGGAGTATCCAGACGCTGCACTTGATTCATTTATGAAATTGCTTCTTAAAATTATTGATAAACATGCATCTGTTTAGAAAAGTATGTTTTGTCTCTCTTGTTGTGATGTGTGTTTGGTCCTATATTTATATTTTATTTATTTTTTATTTTTAATCCCAGCCCCCGTCCCCGCAGGAGGTCTTTTGCCTTTTGATAGGTCATCATTGTAAATAAGAATTTGTTCTTAACTGACTTGCCTAGTTAAATAAAGAACAGTGAGCCATCGTACTCATGTATATAAAAAACTAATAATGAAAGGAAAGCATTGCAAGTTTGAATTTTGTAAAGTTAGTGTGGGAGAGGTGGAAAAATTATTGATCAATAACGACAAACCTCCTGTCATTGACAATTTAGATGGAAAGCTACTGAGGATGGTAGCGGACTATAGACACTCCTATATGTCATATCTTTAATCTGAGCCTAAAGGAGTCGTTGTCCTCAGATCTGGAGGGAAGCCAAAGTAATTCCGCTACCCAAGAATGGTAAAGCGACCTTTACTGGTTCGAACAGCAGACAAATCAGCTTGCTGCCAGCTCTTAGCAAACTGTTGGAAAAGATTGTTTGACCAAATACAATGCTACTTCTCTGTAAACAAAACAACAACATACTAATATTAATACTATGCATGCTAGTCTCTCTTGGCTAAGAGCTGGGGAAAGGGGTCTGAATAATTAAAAAAATAATAATAATCATATTTGTTTGAAATTCCAAAATGTTTGCAAAGTCAACAGACACAGCACTGACACACACACACACTTACCCCACCAGACATGCCACCAGGGGTCTTTTAACACTTACCCCACCAGACATGCCACCAGGGGTCTTTTAACACTTACCCCACCAGACATGCCACCAGGGGACTTTTAACACTTACCCCAACAGACATGCCACCAGGGGGCTTTTAACACTTACCCCACCAGACATGCCACCAGGGGGCTTTTAACACTTACCCCACCAGAGGTCTTTTCACAGGTACCCGACCAGACATGCCACCAGGGGTTTAACACTTACCCCACCAGACATGCCACCAGGGGTTTAACACTTACACCACCAGACATGCCACCAGGGGTCTTTTCACAGGTACCCGACCAGACATGCCACCAGGGGTTTAACACTTACCCCACCAGACCTTCCACCAGGGGTTTAACACTTACCCCACCAGACATTCCACCAGGGGTTTAACACTTACCCCACCAGACATTCCACAAGGGGTTTAACACTTACCCCACCAGACATGCCACCAGGGGGCTTTTAACACTTACCCCACCAGACATGCCACCAGGGGTTTAACACTTACCCCACCAGACATGCCACCAGGGGTTTAACACTTACACCACCAGACATGCCACCAGGGGTCTTTTCACAGGTACCCGACCAGACATACCACCAGGGGTTTAACACTTACCCCACCAGACCTTCCACCAGGGGTTTAACACTTACCCCACCAGACATGCCACCAGGGGACTTTTAACACTTACCCCACCAGACATGCCACCAGGGGGCTTTTAACACTTACCCCACCAGACATTCCACAAGGGGTTTAACACTTTAGATGCATCTTGTTTGATGATTATTAAGATTTTTCTACAACTTGATTGGACATGATTTGGAAAGGCACACACCTGTCTATATACGTTCCCACAGTTGACAGTGCATGTCAGAGCAAAAACCAAGCCATGAGGTCAAAGGAATTGTCCGTAGAGCTCCGAGACAGGATTGTGTCGAGGCTCAGATCTGGGGAAGAGTACCAAAAAATGTCTGCAGCATTGAAGGTCCCCAAGAACACAGTGGCCTCCATCATTCTTAAATGGAAGATGTTTGGAACCACCAAGACTCCTAGAGCTGGCCGCCCAGCCAAACTGTGCAAACCAATCAGGCCGGCCAGACAGACAGACAGACAGACAGACAGACAGACAGACAGACAGACAGACAGACAGACAGACAGACAGACAGACAGACAGACAGACAGACAGACAGACAGACAGACAGACAGACAGACAGATAGATAGATAGATACTTTATTGATCCCCCGGGGGGGAAATTTCATGAGTGGCCAGACGGAAGCCACTCCTCAGTAAAAGGCACATGACAGCCCGCTTGGAGATTGCCAAAAGGCACCTAAAGACTCTCAGACCATGAGAAACTTGTCTTGATGAAACCAAGATTGAACACCACGATTGGAGGAATCCATCCCTACGGTGAAGCATGGTGGTGGCAGCATCATGCTGTGGAGATGTTTTTCAGCGGCAGGCACTGGGAGACTAGATTGAGGCAAAGATGAACGGAGCAAAGTACAGAGAGATCCTTGATGAAAACCTGCTCCAGAGCGCTCAGGACCTCAGACTGGGGCGAAGGTTCCCCTTCCAACAGGACAACGACACTAAGCACACAGCCAAGACAATGCAGGAGTAGCTTCGGGACAAGTCTCTGAATGTCCTTGAGTGGCCCAACCAGAACCCGATCGAACATCTCTGGAATGACCTGAAAATAGCTGTGCAGCAAAGCTCCCCATCCATCCTGACAGAGCTTGAGAGGATCTGCAGAGAAGAATGGGAGAAACTCCCCAAATACAGGTGTGCCAAGTTTGTAGCATCATACAGTTATGGTAAACAGTATTGGCACCACAGAATTTTAAGTACATCATGTGCAATATCTCCTGAAAAATAGTGCGTAGTGAAACAGCTTTATACGCTCACATGTTTGATACAGAGCAACACAGGATAAAACATTAACAATTAAAAAATGCTTAAAAAGGTATTTTATTCCCTGTTCCCTTTCACAATGGGGAAGCCAAGAGAGCTGTCTGAAATGCTATTATTACCAAACACAAGAATTCTAAAGGGTACAAGGTCATCTCCAAAGACCTTGGCACCGCAGTTTCAACAGTTCAAAATGCTATTAAGAGGTTTGCTACTCGAGAACCTCCCGGGACGTGGTGGAAAGAGGAAAATCGATGAGAGAAGTCTTCGAAGGTTGGTGTGAACTGTGGAAAAAACACATAAAACATCCAAAGAGTTTAAGGTTGACCTGGAGCAATCTGGAGTGATGGTTTCAACCCGTACCATACGAAGCACACTAAACCAAGAAGGGCTTTATGGGCGAAGGCCAAGGAGGACCCACTGCTGAAAGAAAGACAAAAAAGCAGCGACTGATCTTTTCCAAAACCTACCTAGGCAAACCACAATCCTTCAGGGAAAATGTTCTATGGACAGATTAAACCAAATTAGAGATTTTTGGCAATGCAGACCAGCGATTTGTTTATAGACACCGAAATGAAGCTTATTAGGAAAAGAACACCCTACCTATATTTAAACATGGTGGAGGATCAGCAATGTTGTGGAATAGAACACCCTACCTACATTTAAACATGGTGGAGGATCTGTAATGTTGTGGAATAGAACACCCTACCTACATTTAAACATGGTGGAGGATCTGTAATGTTGTGGAATAGAACACCCTACCTACATTTAAACATGGTGGAGGATCAGCAATGTTGTGGAATAGAACACCCTACCTACATTTAAACATGGTGGAGGATCTGTAATGTTGTGGAATAGAACACCCTACCTACATTTAAACATGGTGGAGGATCTGTAATGTTGTGGAATAGAACACCCTACCTACATTTAAACATGGTGGAGGATCAGCAATGTTGTGGAATAGAACACCCTACCTACATTTAAACATGGTGGAGGATCTGTAATGTTGTGGAATAGAACACCCTACCTACATTTAAACATGGTGGAGGATCTGTAATGTTGTGGAATAGAACACCCTACCTACATTTAAACATGGTGGAGGATCTGTAATGTTGTGGAATAGAACACCCTACCTACATTTAAACATGGTGGAGGATCTGTAATGTTGTGGAATAGAACACCCTACCTACATTTAAACATGGTGGAGGATCTGTAATGTTGTGGAATAGAACACCCTACCTACATTTAAACATGGTGGAGGATCAGCAATGTTGTGGAATAGAACACCCTACCTACATTTAAACATGGTGGAGGATCTGTAATGTTGTGGAATAGAACACCCTACCTACATTTAAACATGGTGGAGGATCTGTAATGTTGTGGAATAGAACACCCTACCTACATTTAAACATGGTGGAGGATCAGCAATGTTGTGGAATAGAACACCCTACCTACATTTAAACATGGTGGAGGATCTGTAATGTTGTGGAATAGAACACCCTACCTACATTTAAACATGGTGGAGGATCTGTAATGTTGTGGAATAGAACACCCTACCTACATTTAAACATGGTGGAGGATCTGTAATGTTGTGGAATAGAACACCCTACCTACATTTAAACATGGTGGAGGATCTGTAATGTTGTGGAATAGAACACCCTACCTACATTTAAACATGGTGGAGGATCAGCAATGTTGTGGAATAGAACACCCTACCTACATTTAAACATGGTGGAGGATCTGTAATGTTGTGGAATAGAACACCCTACCTACATTTAAACATGGTGGAGGATCAGCAATGTTGTGGAATAGAACACCCTACCTACATTTAAACATGGTGGAGGATCAGCAATGTTGTGGAATAGAACACCCTACCTACATTTAAACATGGTGGAGGATCTGTAATGTTGTGGAATAGAACACCCTACCTACATTTAAACATGGTGGAGGATCAGCAATGTTGTGGAATAGAACACCCTACCTACATTTAAACATGGTGGAGGATCTGTAATGTTGTGGAATAGAACACCCTACCTACATTTAAACATGGTGGAGGATCAGCAATGTTGTGGAATAAAACACCCTACCTACATTTAAACATGGTGGAGGATCTGTAATGTTGTGGAATAGAACACCCTACCTACATTTAAACATGGTGGAGGATCAGCAATGTTGTGGAATAGAACACCCTACCTACATTTAAACATGGTGGAGGATCAGCAATGTTGTGGAATAGAACACCCTACCTACATTTAAACATGGTGGAGGATCTGTAATGTTGTGGAATAAAACACCCTACCTACATTTAAACATGGTGGAGGATCAGCAATGTTGTGGAATAGAACACCCTACCTACATTTAAACATGGTGGAGGATCTGTAATGTTGTGGAATAGAACACCCTACCTACATTTAAACATGGTGGAGGATCTGTAATGTTGTGGAATAGAACACCCTACCTACATTTAAACATGGTGGAGGATCAGCAATGTTGTGGAATAGAACACCCTACCTACATTTAAACATGGTGGAGGATCTGTAATGTTGTGGAATAGAACACCCTACCTACATTTAAACATGGTGGAGGATCTGTAATGTTGTGGAATAGAACACCCTACCTACATTTAAACATGGTGGAGGATCAGCAATGTTGTGGAATAGAACACCCTACCTACATTTAAACATGGTGGAGGATCTGTAATGTTGTGGAATAAAACACCCTACCTACATTTAAACATGGTGGAGGATCTGTAATGTTGTGGAATAGAACACCCTACCTACATTTAAACATGGTGGAGGATCAGCAATGTTGTGGAATAGAACACCCTACCTACATTTAAACATGGTGGAGGATCTGTAATGTTGTGGAATAGAACACCCTACCTACATTTAAACATGGTGGAGGATCTGTAATGTTGTGGAATAGAACACCCTACCTACATTTAAACATGGTGGAGGATCAGCAATGTTGTGGAATAGAACACCCTACCTACATTTAAACATGGTGGAGGATCTGTAATGTTGTGGAATAGAACACCCTACCTACATTTAAACATGGTGGAGGATCTGTAATGTTGTGGAATAGAACACCCTACCTACATTTAAACATGGTGGAGGATCAGCAATGTTGTGGAATAGAACACCCTACCTACATTTAAACATGGTGGAGGATCAGCAATGTTGTGGAATAAAACACCCTACCTACATTTAAACATGGTGGAGGATCTGTAATGTTGTGGAATAGAACACCCTACCTACATTTAAACATGGTGGAGGATCAGCAATGTTGTGGAATAGAACACCCTACCTACATTTAAACATGGTGGAGGATCTGTAATGTTGTGGAATAGAACACCCTACCTACATTTAAACATGGTGGAGGATCTGTAATGTTGTGGAATAGAACACCCTACCTACATTTAAACATGGTGGAGGATCAGCAATGTTGTGGAATAGAACACCCTACCTACATTTAAACATGGTGGAGGATCAGCAATGTTGTGGAATAAAACACCCTACCTACATTTAAACATGGTGGAGGATCTGTAATGTTGTGGAATAGAACACCCTACCTACATTTAAACATGGTGGAGGATCTGTAATGTTGTGGAATAGAACACCCTACCTACATTTAAACATGGTGGAGGATCTGTAATGTTGTGGAATAGAACACCCTACCTACATTTAAACATGGTGGAGGATCAGCAATGTTGTGGAATAAAACACCCTACCTACATTTAAACATGGTGGAGGATCTGTAATGTTGTGGAATAGAACACCCTACCTACATTTAAACATGGTGGAGGATCAGCAATGTTGTGGAATAGAACACCCTACCTACATTTAAACATGGTGGAGGATCTGTAATGTTGTGGAATAGAACACCCTACCTACATTTAAACATGGTGGAGGATCTGTAATGTTGTGGAATAGAACACCCTACCTACATTTAAACATGGTGGAGGATCAGCAATGTTGTGGAATAGAACACCCTACCTACATTTAAACATGGTGGAGGATCAGCAATGTTGTGGAATAAAACACCCTACCTACATTTAAACATGGTGGAGGATCTGTAATGTTGTGGAATAGAACACCCTACCTACATTTAAACATGGTGGAGGATCTGTAATGTTGTGGAATAGAACACCCTACCTACATTTAAACATGGTGGAGGATCTGTAATGTTGTGGAATAGAACACCCTACCTACATTTAAACATGGTGGAGGATCTGTAATGTTGTGGAATAGAACACCCTACCTACATTTAAACATGGTGGAGGATCAGCAATGTTGTGGAATAGAACACCCTACCTACATTTAAACATGGTGGAGGATCAGCAATGTTGTGGGGCTGCTTTGCACAACAGAATGGTTGAAAAGGGCTAAAAGGACTGTTTTAAACCGTCCAGCAATGAGTCCTGATCTCAATCTGATTAAACATCTTTGGAGAGCTGAAATCTGCCGTTGGGAAAAGGAATCCTGCAAACATTCAAAAGCTTGAACAAATTGCATTGGAAGAATGGGAGAAACTACCAGCAGACAGGTGCAAGAAGCTTCTAGATGCTACAAGAAACGCTTGGAGGCTGTCATTGATGCCAAAGGTTGTGCAATCAATTATTAGGGAAGGGTTCCTTTAATGCTGTCCAGGTCATATTTGATGTTTCTTCTTTGAAATAACTACATGTAAGTTGAAAAGGCATCTTGTGTTGTTGAATATCTTTGGGCATCCTATTAAAATATTCTGATACAAAGTTGTTACATTTCCATTTATTTCTGAAGATATTGTACATGATATACAAAAGATTCAAGAGTGCCAATAATGTTGACCAGAACTGTAAATAAAGGTCAAATAAAAATAAACCACTTTGAAAAGAAGGTTGACGACATCCGCTCCTCATTCACTCAGCCTATTGAGTCCACTGGTCCCACTCACACAGAACTACCCTACGCCTCTTTCTACCCTCTCTCTCCAGATGACATCCGGTGACTAGTGATGTAATTTATAATGTTGACCAGAACTGTACCCAACAAGACTCAAGGCTGTAATCGCTGCCAAAGGTGCTTCAACAAAGTACTGAGTAAAGGGTCTGAATACTTATATAAATGTGACAATTTGCCAAAAATTCTAAAAAACTTTTTGCTTTCTCATTATGGGGTATTGTGTATGGATTGATGAGGGAAAAACAAATCTTTATTTAATACATTTTAGATTAAGGCGGTAGCGTAACAAGATGTGGGGGGTCTGAATACTTTCCGAAGGCAGTGTAACTGATAGATGGACACACACACTACATGATGTTTATAAATATATGTCAATTGTAAAGTATTTTGTCAGTCTTTTTCATTATTTGTCGGACGCCAGTAAGACTAGCTGTCGTAATTGGCGTCAGCTAATGGTGATCCTAATGAAAGAAATCAAATAACAGTACCTATGTTGTAGAACAAGTGAGGTTGACTTACTTGAGGATCATGTTCATGGTCTCGTTACGGTCTTTGCCTTGGAATGGTAAAGTCCCGGTCAGCATCTCAAACTATAACATAGAGGAGACAGATATCAGGCTGGGGTTATAGGTACAGGTTAGATACAGGTAGAGACATTAGGCTGGGGTTATAGGTACAGGTTAGATACAGGTAGAGACATTAGGCTGGGGTTATAGGTACAGGTTAGATACAGGTAGAGACATTAGGCTGGGGTTATAGGTACAGGTTAGATACAGGTAGAGACATTAGGCTGGGGTTATAGGTACAGGTTAGATACAGGTAGAGACATTAGGCTGGGGTTATAGGTACAGGTTAGATACAGGTAGAGACATTAGGCTGGGGTTATAGGTACAGGTTAGATACAGGTAGAGACATTAGGCTGGGGTTATAGGTACAGGTTAGATACAGGGAGAGACATTAGGCTGGGGTTATAGGTACAGGTTAGATACAGGTAGAGACATTAGGCTGGGGTTATAGGTACAGGTTAGATACAGGTAGAGACATTAGGCTGAGGTTATAGGTACAGGTTAGATACAGGGAGATACATTAGGCTGGGGTTATAGGTACAGGTTAGATACAGGTAGAGACATTAGGCTGGGGTTATAGGTACAGGTTAGATACAGGTAGAGACATTAGGCTGGGGTTATAGGTACAGGTTAGATACAGGTAGATACATTAGGCTGAGGTTATAGGTACAGGTTAGATACAGGTAGAGACATTAGGCTGGGGTTATAGGTACAGGTTAGATACAGGTAGAGACATTAGGCTGGGGTTATAGGTACAGGTTAGATACAGGTAGAGACATTAGGCTGGGGTTATAGGTACAGGTTAGATACAGGTAGAGACATTAGGCTGGGGTTATAGGTACAGGTAGAGACATTAGGCTGGGGTTATAGGTACAGGTTAGATAGAGGTAGAGACATTAGACTGAGGTTATAGGTACAGGTTAGATACAGGTAGAGACATTAGGCTGGGGTTATAGGTACAGGTTAGATACAGGTAGAGACAGACATTAGGCTGGGGTTATAGGTACAGGTTAGCTACAGGTAGAGACATTAGGCTGGGGTTATAGGTACAGGTTAGATACAGGTAGAGACATTAGTCTGGGGTTATAGGTACAGGTTAGATACAGGTAGAGACAGACATTAGGCTGGGGTTATAGGTACAGGTTAGATACAGGTAGAGACATTAGGCTGGGGTTATAGGTACAGGTTAGATACAGGTAGAGACATTAGGCTGGGGTTATAGGTACAGGTTAGATACAGGTAGAGACATTAGGCTGGGGTTATAGGTACAGGTTGGATACAGGTAGAGACATTAGGCTGGGGTTATAGGTACAGGTTAGATACAGGTGAGACATTAGGCTGGGGTTATAGGTACAGGTTAGATACAGGTGAGGTGAGGGGTGTGTGTGTTTACCATGAGCACTCCTAGACTCCACCAGTCAGCACTCTGTGTGTGTCCTCTTCTGTTGACAACTTCAGGAGCCATGTACTCCACCGTCCCACAGAATGAATAGGCCTTCTTATCAATATCCACTGACTCCTTACTTAGCCCAAAGTCTGAAATACACGTTACACACATTAAACACACACACGAAACAGCCACTTTGTTTTTCCACTCATACATAAACACACAACATCCTCTCCTGAAGCACCACAGCACCCAGCCCAGATAGAGAGCAGGTCATACCTGTTAACTTGATGTGGCCAGCTTCATCTAATAAAATGCTGAAAACAGAGAACAACATTAGTAGGTATAGTAGAGAAACACAGAGACCTTCCTACAGGAACATCACCATCAACTACAGGACAATGTGTCTCTTAAAGAGGAAAGGAACATTAACACCTCACTAGCAACACCCCAACTCCAACACATCACAAACACCCCAAACACCCTAACCAATCACTAGCAACACCCCAACAACTCCAACACATCACAAACACCCCAAACACCCTAACCCATCACTAGCAACACCCCAACAACTCCAACACATCACAAACACCCCAAACACCCTAACCCATCACTAGTAACACCCCAACAACTCCAACACATCACAAACACCCCAAACACCCTAACCAATCACTAGCAACACCCCAACAACTCCAACACATCACAAACACATCACAAACACCTCAACCCATCACTAGCAACACCCCAACAACTCCAACACATCACAAACACCCCAAACACCCTAACCCATCACTAGCAACACCCCAACAACTCCAACACATCACAAACACCCCAAACACCCTAACCCATCACTAGCAACACCCCAACAACTCCAACACATCACAAACACCCCAAACACCCTAACCCATCACTAGCAACACCCCAACAACTCCAACACATCACAAACACCCCAAACACCCTAACCCATCACTAGCAACACCCCAACAACTCCAACACATCACAAACACCCCAAACACCCTAACCAATCACTAGCAACACCCCAACCACTCCAACACATCACAAACACATCACAAACACCTCAACCCATCACTAGCAACACCCCAACAACTCCAACACATCACAAACACCCCAAACACCCTAACCCATCACTAGCAACACCCCAACAACTCCAACACATCACAAACACCCCAACCCATCACTAGCACCACCCCAACAACTCCAACACATCACAAACACCCCAACCACCCCAACCCATCACTAGCAACACCCCAACAACTCCAACACATCACAAACACCCCAAACACCCTAACCAATCACTAGCAACACCCCAACCACTCCAACACATCACAAACACATCACAAACACCTCAACCCATCACTAGCAACACCCCAACAACTCCAACACATCACAAACACCCCAAACACCCTAACCCATCACTAGCAACACCCCAACAACTCCAACACATCACAAACACCCCAACCCATCACTAGCACCACCCCAACAACTCCAACACATCACAAACACCCCAACCACCCCAACCCATCACTAGCAACACCCCAACAACACCAACACATCACAAACACATCACAAACACCCCAACCCATCACTAGCAACACCCCAACAACTCCAACACATCACAAACACCCCAACCCATCACTAGCAACACCCCAACAACTCCAACACATCACAAACACCCCAACCCATCACTAGCAACACCCCAACAACTCCAACACATCAAAAACACCCCAACCCATCACTAGCAACACCCCAACAACTCCAACACATCACAAACACCCCAACACATCACTAGCAACACCCCAACAACTCCAACACATCACAAACACCCCAACCCATCACTAGCAACACCCCAACAACTCCAACACATCACAAACACCCCAAACACCATAACCCATCACTTGCAACACACCAACACATCACAAACACCCCAAACACCCTAACCCATTACTTGCAACACACCAACAACTAACACATCACAAACACCCCAAACTAGCAACACCCAAACCACCCTAACCCATTACAAGCAAGACCCAAACCACCCCAACCCATCACTAGCATAACACCAACCCTAGCAGCACCCAAACCATCCTAACCCATCACTAGCAGCACCCTAGCAACACCCAAACCATCCTAACCCATCACTAGCAGCACCCAAACCATCCTAACCCATCACTAGCAACAACCAAACCATCCTAACCCATCACTAGCAGCACCCAAACCATCCTAACCCATCACTAGCAGCACCCTAGCAACACCCAAACCATCCTAACCCATCACTAGCAGCACCCTAGCAACAACCAAAACACCATAACCCTTCAATAGCTACACCCTAGCAACAACCAAACCACCATAACCCTTCAATAGCTACACCCTAGCAACAACCAAACCACCATAACCCTTCAATAGCTACACCCTAGCAACAACCAAACCACCATAACCCTTCAATAGCTACACCCTAGCAACAACCAAACCACCATAACCCATCACTAGCAGCACCCTAGCAACAACCAAACCACCATAACCCTTCAATAGCTACACCCTAGCAACAACCAAACCACCATAACCCTTCAATAGCTACACCCTAGCAACAACCAAACCACCATAACCCATCACTAGCAGCACCCTAGCAACAACCAAACCACCATAACCCTTCAATAGCTACACCCTAGCAACAACCAAACCACCATAACCCTTCAATAGCTACACCCTAGCAACAACCAAACCACCATAACCCTTCAATAGCTACACCCTAGCAACAACCAAACCACCATAACCCATCACTAGCAGCACCCTAGCAACAACCAAACCACCATAACCCTTCAATAGCTACACCCTAGCAACAACCAAACCACCATAACCCTTCAATAGCTACACCCTAGCAACAACCAAACCACCATAACCCATCACTAGCAGCACCCTAGCAACAACCAAACCACCATAACCCTTCAATAGCTACACCCTAGCAACAACCAAACCACCATAACCCTTCAATAGCTACACCCTAGCAACAACCAAACCACCATAACCCATCACTAGCAGCACCCTAGCAACAACCAAACCACCATAACCCTTCAATAGCTACACCCTAGCAACAACCAAACCACCATAACCCATCACTAGCAGCACCCTAGCAACAACCAAACCACCATAACCCTTCAATAGCTACACCCTAGCAACAACCAAACCACCATACCCCATCACTAGCAGCACCCTAGCAACAACCAAACCACCATAACCCTTCAATAGCTACACCCTAGCAACAACCAAACCACCATAACCCATCACTAGCAGCACCCTAGCAACAACCAAACCACCATAACCCTTCAATAGCTACACCCTAGCAACAACCAAACCACCATAACCCATCACTAGCAGCACCCTAGCAACAACCAAACCACCATAACCCTTCAATAGCTACACCCTAGCAACAACCAAACCACCATAACCCTTCAATAGCTACACCCTAGCAACAACCAAACCACCATAACCCTTCAATAGCTACACCCTAGCAACAACCAAACCACCATAACCCTTCAATAGCAGCACCCTAGCAACAACCAAACCACCATAACCCTTCAATAGCTACACCCTAGCAACAACCAAACCACCATAACCCTTCAATAGCTACACCCTAGCAACAACCAAACCACCATAACCCTTCAATAGCTACACCCTAGCAACAACCAAACCACCATAACCCTTCAATAGCTACACCCTAGCAACAACCAAACCACCATAACCCTTCAATAGCTACACCCTAGCAACAATTAAACCACCATAACCCTTCAATAGCTACACCCTAGCAACAACCAAACCACCATAACCCTTCAATAGCTACACCCTAGCAACAATTAAACCACCATAACCCTTCAATAGCTACACCCTAGCAACAACCAAACCACCATAACCCTTCAATAGCTACACCCTAGCAACAACCAAACCACCATAACCCTTCAATAGCTACACCCTAGCAACAACCAAACCACCATAACCCTTCAATAGCTACACCCTAGCAACAACCAAACCACCATAACCCTTCAATAGCTACACCCTAGCAACAACCAAACCACCATAACCCTTCAATAGCTACACCCTAGCAACAACCAAACCACCATAACCCTTCAATAGCTACACCCTAGCAACAACCAAACCACCATAACCCTTCAATAGCTACACCCTAGCAACAACCAAACCACCATAACCCTTCAATAGCTACACCCTAGCAACAACCAAACCACCATAACCCTTCAATAGCTACACCCTAGCAACAACCAAACCACCATAACCCTTCAATAGCTACACCCTAGCAACAACCAAACCACCATAACCCTTCAATAGCTACACCCTAGCAACAACCAAACCACCATAACCCATCACTAGCAGCACCCTAGCAACAACCAAACCACCATAACCCTTCAATAGCTACACCCTAGCAACAACCAAACCACCATAACCCTTCAATAGCTACACCCTAGCAACAACCAAACCACCATAACCCTTCAATAGCTACACCCTAGCAACAACCAAACCACCATAACCCTTCAATAGCTACACCCTAGCAACAACCAAACCACCATAACCCTTCAATAGCTACACCCTAGCAACAACCAAACCACCATAACCCTTCAATAGCTACACCCTAGCAACAACCAAACCACCATAACCCTTCAATAGCTACACCCTAGCAACAACCAAACCACCATAACCCTTCAATAGCTACACCCTAGCAACAACCAAACCACCATAACCCTTCAATAGCTACACCCTAGCAACAACCAAACCACCATAACCCTTCAATAGCTACACCCTAGCAACAACCAAACCACCATAACCCTTCAATAGCTACACCCTAGCAACAACCAAACCACCATAACCCTTCAATAGCTACACCCTAGCAACAACCAAACCACCATAACCCTTCAATAGCTACACCCTAGCAACAACCAAACCACCATAACCCTTCAATAGCAGCACCCTAGCAACAACCAAACCACCATAACCCTTCAATAGCTACACCCTAGCAACAACCAAACCACCATAACCCTTCAATAGCTACACCCTAGCAACAACCAAACCACCATAACCCTTCAATAGCTACACCCTAGCAACAACCAAACCACCATAACCCTTCAATAGCTACACCCTAGCAACAACCAAACCACCATAACCCTTCAATAGCTACACCCTAGCAACAACCAAACCACCATAACCCTTCAATAGCTACACCCTAGCAACAACCAAACCACCATAACCCTTCAATAGCTACACCCTAGCAACAACCAAACCACCATAACCCTTCAATAGCTACACCCTAGCAACAACCAAACCACCATAACCCTTCAATAGCTACACCCTAGCAACAACCAAACCACCATAACCCTTCAATAGCTACACCCTAGCAACAACCAAACCACCATAACCCTTCAATAGCTACACCCTAGCAACAACCAAACCACCATAACCCTTCAATAGCTACACCCTAGCAACAACCAAACCACCATAACCCTTCAATAGCTACACCCTAGCAACAAACAAACCACCATAACCCTTCAATAGCTACACCCTAGCAACAACCAAACCACCATAACCCTTCAATACCTACACCCTAGCAACAACCAAACCACCATAACCCTTCAATAGCTACACCCTAGCAACAACCAAACCACCATAACCCATCACTAGCAGCACCCTAGCAACAACCAAACCACCATAACCCTTCAATAGCTACACCCTAGCAACAACCAAACCACCATAACCCTTCAATAGCTACACCCTAGCAACAACCAAACCACCATAACCCATCACTAGCAGCACCCTAGCAACAACAAAACCACCATAACCCTTCAATAGCTACACCCTAGCAACAACCAAACCACCATAACCCTTCAATAGCTACACACTAGCAACAACCAAACCACCATAACCCTTCAATAGCTACACCCTAGCAACAACCAAACCACCATAACCCTTCAATAGCTACACCCTAGCAACAACCAAACCACCATAACCCTTCAATAGCTACACCCTAGCAACAACCAAACCACCATAACCCTTCAATAGCTACACCCTAGCAACAACCAAACCACCATAACCCTTCAATAGCTACACCCTAGCAACAACCAAACCACCATAACCCTTCAATAGCTACACCCTAGCAACAACCAAACCACCATAACCCTTCAATAGCTACACCCTAGCAACAACCAAACCACCATAACCCTTCAATAGCTACACCCTAGCAACAACCAAACCACCATAACCCTTCAATAGCTACACCCTAGCAACAACCAAACCACCATAACCCTTCAATAGCTACACCCTAGCAACAACCAAACCACCATAACCCTTCAATAGCTACACCCTAGCAACAACCAAACCACCATAACCCTTCAATAGCTACACCCTAGCAACAACCAAACCACCATAACCCTTCAATAGCTACACCCTAGCAACAACCAAACCACCATAACCCTTCAATAGCTACACCCTAGCAACAACCAAACCACCATAACCCTTCAATAGCTACACCCTAGCAACAACCAAACCACCATAACCCTTCAATAGCTACACCCTAGCAACAACCAAACCACCATAACCCTTCAATAGCTACACCCTAGCAACAACCAAACCACCATAACCCTTCAATAGCTACACCCTAGCAACAACCAAACCACCATAACCCTTCAATAGCTACACCCTAGCAACAACCAAACCACCATAACCCTTCAATAGCTACACCCTAGCAACAACCAAACCACCATAACCCTTCAATAGCTACACCCTAGCAACAACCAAACCACCATAACCCTTCAATAGCTACACCCTAGCAACAACCAAACCACCATAACCCTTCAATAGCTACACCCTAGCAACAACCAAACCACCATAACCCTTCAATAGCTACACCCTAGCAACAACCAAACCACCATAACCCTTCAATAGCTACACCCTAGCAACAACCAAACCACCATAACCCATCACTAGCAGCACCCTAGCAACAACCAAACCACCATAACCCTTCAATAGCTACACCCTAGCAACAACCAAACCACCATAACCCTTCAATAGCTACACCCTAGCAACAACCAAACCACCATAACCCTTCAATAGCTACACCCTAGCAACAACCAAACCACCATAACCCTTCAATAGCTACACCCTAGCAACAACCAAACCACCATAACCCTTCAATAGCTACACCCTAGCAACAACCAAACCACCATAACCCTTCAATAGCTACACCCTAGCAACAACCAAACCACCATAACCCTTCAATAGCTACACCCTAGCAACAACCAAACCACCATAACCCTTCAATAGCTACACCCTAGCAACAACCAAACCACCATAACCCTTCAATAGCTACACCCTAGCAACAACCAAACCACCATAACCCTTCAATAGCTACACCCTAGCAACAACCAAACCACCATAACCCTTCAATAGCTACACCCTAGCAACAACCAAACCACCATAACCCTTCAATAGCTACACCCTAGCAACAACCAAACCACCATAACCCTTCAATAGCTACACCCTAGCAACAACCAAACCACCATAACCCTTCAATAGCTACACCCTAGCAACAACCAAACCACCATAACCCTTCAATAGCTACACCCTAGCAACAACCAAACCACCATAACCCTTCAATAGCTACACCCTAGCAACAACCAAACCACCATAACCCTTCAATAGCTACACCCTAGCAACAACCAAACCACCATAACCCTTCAATAGCTACACCCTAGCAACAACCAAACCACCATAACCCTTCAATAGCTACACCCTAGCAACAACCAAACCACCATAACCCTTCAATAGCTACACCCTAGCAACAACCAAACCACCATAACCCTTCAATAGCTACACCCTAGCAACAACCAAACCACCATAACCCTTCAATAGCTACACCCTAGCAACAACCAAACCACCATAACCCTTCAATAGCTACACCCTAGCAACAACCAAACCACCATAACCCTTCAATAGCTACACCCTAGCAACAACCAAACCACCATAACCCTTCAATAGCTACACCCTAGCAACAACCAAACCACCATAACCCTTCAATAGCTACACCCTAGCAACAATTAAACCACCATAACCCTTCAATAGCTACACCCTAGCAACAACCAAACCACCATAACCCTTCAATAGCTACACCCTAGCAACAACCAAACCACCATAACCCATCACTAGCTAAACCCAAAAAACCTTAAAGGGGATGGAAACACTTTAGGAGGTAAATCTAAGCAAAGTGATGTATTCAATCCACTAATACTAAACATGTGCATTTAACATAAAACTCTATTCTCTATTTAGTATTTTGATCGTCAACAAGGTTTATTTGAACTATGGTCAGCGCTATTTTAAATGGCCATAGTACCGTATTGAGGTTAGTAATTCAGACATAAACTGTATAGCGCCAGGCTGTATAAAACATATAAAACACTAGCAGGATCTGCAGACTGTAGGGAGTTTCCAGATGGAAAGGAGTCATAGGTCTATGGTGAAAGCCCTCTGCTTGCCCTCCATTTGACACTGTGTTATTAGGTAGTTACTGTAGCCAGCTTCTAGATAGATAATAGTTTCTCTGTGTACCTGTTATTAGGTAGTTACTGTAGCCAGCTTCTAGATAGATAACAGTTTCTCTGTGTTATTAGGTAGTTACTGTAGTCAGCTTCTAGATAGATAATAGTTTCTCTGTGTACCTGTTATTAGGTAGTTACTGTAGCCAGCTTCTAGATAGATAACAGTTTCTCTGTGTACCTGTTATTAGGTAGTTACTGTAGCCAGCATCTAGATAGATAACAGTTTCTCTGTGTTATTAGGTAGTTACTGTAGCCAGCTTCTAGATCGATAACAGTTTATCTGTGTTATTAGGTAGTTACTGTAGCCAGCTTCTAGATAGATAACAGTTTCTCTGTGTTATTAGGTAGTTACTGTAGCCAGCTTCTAGATATATAACAGTTTCTCTGTGTTATTAGGTAGTTACTGTAGCCAGCTTCTAGATAGATAACAGTTTCTCTGTGTTGTTAGGTAGTTACTGTAGCCAGCTTCTAGATAGATAACAGTTTCTCTGTGTACCTGTTATTAGGTAGTTACTGTAGCCAGCTTCCAGATATATAACAGTTTCTCTGTGTACCTGTTATTAGGTAGTTACTGTAGCCAGCTTCTAGATATATAACAGTTTCTCTGTGTTATTAGGTAGTTACTGTAGCCAGCTTCTAGATAGATAACAGTTTCTCTGTGTACCTGTTATTAGGTAGTTACTGTAGCCAGCTTCTAGATAGATAACAGTTTCTCTGTGTACCTGTTATTAGGTAGTTACTGTAGCCAGCTTCTAGATAGATAACAGTTTCTTTGTGTACCTGTTATTAGGTAGTTACTGTAGCCAGCTTCTAGATAGATAACAGTTTCTCTGTGTACCTGTTATTAGGTAGTTACTGTAGCCAGCTTCCAGATAGATAACAGTTTCTCTGTGTTATCAGGTAGTTACTGTAGCCAGCTTCTAGATAGATAACAGTTTCTCTGTGTTATTAGGTAGTAACTGTAGCCAGCTTCTAGATAGATAAGAGTTTCTCTGTGTACCTGTTATTAGGTAGTTACTGTAGCCAGCTTCCAGATAGATAACAGTTTCTCTGTGTTATTAGGTAGTTACTGTAGCCAGCTTCTAGATAGATAACAGTTTCTCTGTGTTATTAGGTAGTTACTGTAGCCAGCTTCTAGATAGATAACAGTTTCTCTGTGTTATTAGGTAGTTACTGTAGCCAGCTTCTAGATAGATAACAGTTTCTCTGTGTTATTAGGTAGTTACTGTAGCCAGCTTCTAGATAGATAACAGTTTCTCTGTGTACCTGTTATTAGGTAGTTACTGTAGCCAGCTTCTAGATAGATAACAGTTTCTCTGTGTTATTAGGTAGTTACTGTAGCCAGCTTCTAGATAGATAACAGTTTCTCTGTGTACCTGTTATTAGGTAGTTACTGTAGCCAGCTTCTAGATAGATAACAGTTTCTCTGTGTACCTGTTATTAGGTAGTTACTGTTGCCAGCTTCTAGATAGATAACAGTTTCTCCTTGTAGCCTGTTATTAGGTAGTTACTGTAGCCAGCTTCCAGATAGATAACAGTTTCTCTGTGTACCTGTTATTAGGTAGTTACTGTAGCCAGCTTCTAGATAGATAACAGTTTCTCTGTGTACCTGTTATTAGGTAGTTACTGTAGCCAGCTTCTAGATAGATAACAGTTTCTCCTTGTAGCCTGTTATTAGGTAGTTACTGTAGCCAGCTTCCAGATAGATAACAGTTTCTCTGTGTACCTGTTATTAGGTAGTTACTGTAGCCAACAAAACACAGGGCAGGTGCAAAATGAAGTGCTTTATTTGTTAAGTATTTGGGAAGAGTCTTTCCACCACACCAGCTTCCAGATAGATAGATACTTTATTGTTCCCAGAGGGGGAAATTACTTCGTCAAGCAGCTACGAAAAAACACAGGGCAGGTGCAAAATGCAAGAACGAAATACACAAAAGACAGATACACGATACATAGTGCGGCAGTATGAAAAAGTATAAAAATACAAGCAGTCTGGAGTGCAAAATACTATAAAAAGGCATTGCATAGTATGGGTGAATGACTGAATATGAACACTATACATTGTTATAGTTTTAGGCGAAAAAATGATACAATTATTGCATGTATACAGGTCGATGAGAGAGAGAGAGAGAGAGAGAGAGAGAGAGAGAGAGAGAGAGAGAGATACATAATACATAGAGCGGCAGTATGAAAAAGTATAGAAATACAAGATATCTGGAGTGCAAAAAAAAGCTATAAAAAGACATTGCATAGTATGAGTGGTTGGCTGAATATGTACACTATACATTGGTGGATGTTGGATGGTTAACTATACTATACAGGTTGATGGCAGAGAAATACTTCAGTAGCTAAAAATGCATATGATATGAGCGAGGGTAATAATAGTTTACTTAATAGACAGACTGGCTAAATTAACAGGTAAGTGAACATTTTGCCTGGTTAAATTAGCTGTACAGGTAAATATACAGTTATATTTACAGGTGTGAATACTTGCACGGTTACATAAACTGTACAGTTAAATGACAGGAAGAGATACTTAAATAGCTAAATGTGTGTATGATATAATTTGGGGTAATAATAGTAATTACAGTCCTTAGTGCGCAGGGTTTAATTACAGACAACTGCACGTATTGCACATTCGATATACTAAAAGCAATGAGAAAAGGTGCAACTGACAGGATACTAATATGCATTCCTGAGTGAATGACTACGTAAGTTAGGTCCAAGAATTACTTGCAATATTGCACGTGATATGATATAACAACTGTACATGAGTATGTATATACAGACCTGCATGAATAAATAGGTCCTGAGTGAATGAGTGATTACAGACCAGAGTTACTCACGGATGGATGCATAATTGTTCAACTAGGTCCTAGCACCCCAACAGTTCCAGCCCGGTGAGGCATTATATAGTCTAATAGCCGCCGTCAGGAAGGACCTCCTGTAGCGCTCTCACTGATTGTCTCAACAGAGGTGCTGTGAGCAAAGTGGGAGTGGGATAGCCGTGAGGGTGTGTGGCCTGGGGAGCTGGAGGGGAGGTGGACAGGGCCAGTATTGAACCTAAATTGGTTCAGCTCGTTGGCTCTGTCCTGGGTCGCCTCCGTCTGCCCACTGTTGGACTTTTAGAAGCCAGTGATATATAGTGATATACAGACTGGTTAAATTAACAGGTAAGTGAATATTTGCATGGTTAAATTAACTGTACAGGTAAATGACAGGAAGAGATACTTAAATAGCTAAATGTGTGTATGATATAATTTAGGGTAATAATAGTAATTCCCTTAAAATACAGTCCTTAGTGCGCAGGGTTTAATTACAGATAAATGCACGTATTGCACATTCAATATACTAAAAGCAATGAAAAAAGATACAACTGACAGGATACTAATATGCATTCCTGAGTGAATGACTACGTAAGTTCAGTCCAATATTTACTTGCAATATTGCAAATGATATGATATAACAACTGTACATGAATATGTATAAACAGACCTGAATGAATAAGTACTGAGTGAATGAGTGATTACATACCAGAGAGTTACTCACGGATGGATGGATGCATAATTGTTCAACTAGGTCCTAACACCCCAACAGTTTCAGGTCTATGTTGCCGACGGCACGGCACCCTGGTGAGGCATTAAATAGTCTAATAGCCGCCGGCAGGAAGGACCTCCTGTAGCGCTCTCTGGCACACACTAGCTGCTGTTGGACCAAAGGCCTGTAGAGTGGGGTGATGTGGACAAGGTTGTGATCCGATCTACCGAGGGGAGGGAGTGCAGTGGAGTTGTATGCATCCTTCACATTAGCATATAACAAGTCCAGAGTTTTATTATTCCTGGTTGGGCACATCACAAACTGTTTGAACGTGGGCAGCGTTGAAGAGAGAGATGCATAGTTAAAATCCCCAGAAATGGCAAAGAATGCACTGGGATGCGCTGTCTGTAACCTTGCGATAACAGAGTGGATGACGTCACACGCTGTGTTTGCGTCAGCGGAGGGCGGGATGTAAACAATAATAGCAATGGCCGCCGTGAATTCCCTCGGCAAATAGTAGGGTCTCAGGCTAACGGCTAACAGTTCAATGTCCGGGCTACAAAACTGTTCCTTAAGAGTAATATGGTTCGGATGACACCATCTGTTGTTAACTAATAAAGCCAGCCCCCCCCCCTTAATCTTACTGGAAGAAGCGCTATCCCTGTCCGCTCTGATGGTCTGGAAACCTCCGATAGCGACGTTCCCTGTGGGGATGTTATCATTCAGCCATGTCTCGGTCAAACACACTAGACTAGCTTCTCTGAACTCCCTTTGTTCACAGACAAGACCCTCTAGTTCCTCCATCTTGTTATGCAGCGATCTCACGTTGCCCATAATGATAGACGGTATAGCCAACTTGTATTTCCTAAGCTTTGCTATACACTTCAATCCTGCCCTGCGTCCACGCTGTCGCCTTTTCAACTCGTCCGGAATAACTAACTTTTCCCTGGGGTGGAATAGCGTTGTGTGCAGGGCTGAGTGGGCTAAATCCAATAGCTGGGCTCTGCTGGACTTGTGTGTGTGTCCGGCGCTGCTAAACGTAAGAAAAAGTGCCTCAGTGATAAAAAGGACCGTTAAAACCTTCATAAAACAGTAGCACTCCATAATCCTGAACTATTATAGTTCAACTGTTGAAAAGACAAACCTCACAGAAAACATACTAAAACAACGATTAACACACAAACATGGGAGCTGCTTAACAGGCGACCAGCAGGGCGGCGCCAATTCTTACAGTCAAGTACTGTAATACACTTTGTTGACAGATTTGTGTAATGTTTTGTAAGCTCCACCTCATTTAGCTAAACTGAAGTTGACATAGCTAATGTTTGCTGAAAAATAAATGTCCTTGTATTTTGTGTGTGTGTGTGTGTTGAAAAAGCATACAAGACAGGTAGCTTGTTAATGCCAACTGATATATTTGGGTTCAGTTGTCTTAACAAAACATTTGTTTGTTTTCAGGATGACATCTTCATCCCTGAAAAGGTTTTCCAAAACTCAATAACCCATTACAAGCAACATCCAAAATACCTTAACCCATCACTAGCAACACATCCAATCCATCACTAGCAACACAAAATCCAAGATGGCTTAACAGTGCAGACGTTTTTTTGTTCGTCCCATCTCGTGTAAATAGTTTGTAATAGTGTGTAATTTGTCTTTCCACACAATTGTATTTATTTATTTTGTCCCCGATTTACCTCTCCTGCAACCCACCTTACCCAACGTGAAACGGATCTATTATCCTTACTTTTCATTCTTTTAACTGAACCGCAGTCAGAAGCTAGCTAGCTTGCTAACTAGCTTCTAGCCATCGCTAACCACTGCTAGCGGTCCTCACCACCGCTCTGGCTGCTCAGACAGCTTTTAGTTCGGACATTATCGGCCAGTCTGCACAGCGCGCTACCAACCCAGCGCATATCGGACTGCGTTCCCTTCCATTTCACCGGATTTCCACTGAAATCACAGGACCATCACACCGGATCATCACAGCTAGCTAGCTGCAATCGAGTGACCGACGTTTTTGGCTAACCTCCATTGTTTGTTTACATCCTACATATGCTAGCGTGAGCTAGGCTCATCTCCCGGACAGCCGACGTATGCTAGCTACTCTCCCGGACTACAGTACCTCTGTCAACCTGCCTGGACCTTCTACTGTCGACACAGAGCCCCACCGAGCCACCGTGACTGGTCTGCCGACGTAATTGTCCGACGTGGTCTCAACAGGGTTCTCCTCTGCGACGTCGCCGAAGATCCATCTGCTAGCTCCGGCCTGCTAGCCCGGCCTGCTAACACTCTGAACGCCGTGCGTCCTCGCTCGCCTAGTCCAGCGCCCATTGAATCTGCTCTCTGGCTCGCCTCTTTGCTGCTCATCGGATCCTATGATTACTCAGCTTCACAGCTGATGCCTGCAGGACTGTTTTGGTTATACTGTATTTCTTTCTGTTTAACTGCCAGGCCCCAGGTCCTGTGTGTAGCATATCACATTTTTCTCTAACTGACCCTCTTTGTCCATTCATCGCCATTACCCGTCGTTGCCTTAGCCCTCTTAATTAACTGTTTATTTTTATTTTTGTCCCTCATTAACTGTTTGTTTTTATGCCCCTTTATTTCAATATGCCTTGTCTTTTGCTGTTTAGGTTAGCTATTATTGTTTTATTTCACTGTAGAGTCCCCAGTCCTGCTCAACTGGCCTCTGATAGCTTTTTTGTCCCTCCCCCCACACATGCGGAGACCTCACCTGGCTTAACTGGTGTCTCCAGAGATGCAACCTCTCTCTTCATTACCCAACGCCTAGGTTTACCTCCACTGAACTCACATCCTACTATACCCTTGTCTATACATTATGCCCTCAATCTATTCCAACACGCCCAGAAATCTGCTCCTTTTACTCTCTGTACCCAACGCACTAGACGACCAGTTCTTAATGCCTTCAGCCGTGCCCTAATCCTACTCCTCCTCTGTTCCTCTGGTGATGTAGAGGTCCTGTAGCTCCCAGCATTACACCTATCCCCCAGGCGCTCTCATTTGTTGACTTCTGTAACCGTAAAAGCCTTGGTTTCATGCATGTCAACATTAGAAGCCTCCTCCCTAAGTTTGATTTATTCACTGCTTTAGCACACTCCGCCAACCCGGATGTCCTAGCTGTGTCTGAATCCTGGCTCAGGAAGGCCACCAATAATTCGGAAATCTCCATCCCCAACTACAATATTTCCCGTCAAGATAGAACTGCCAAAGGTGGCGGAGTTGCAATCTACTGCAGAGATAACCTGCAGAGTTCAGTCATACTGTCCAGGTCCGTGCCCAAACAGTTTGAGCTTCTACTTTTAAAAATCCACCTTTCCAGAAATAAGTCTCTCACTGTTGCCGCCTGTTACAGACCCCCCTCAGCCCCCAGCTGTGCCCTGGACTCCATATGTGAATTGATTGCCCCCCATCTATCTTCAGAGTTTGTACTGTTAGGTGACTTAAACTGGGATATGCTTAACACCCCGGCTGTCCTTCAATCTAAGATAGATGCCCTCAATCTCACACAAATTATCAAGGAACCCACCAGGTACAACCCAAAATCCGTAAACATGGGTACCATTATTGATATCATCTTGACTAACTTGCCCTCCAAATACACCTCCTCTGTTTTCAACCAGGATCTCAGCGATCACTGCCTCATCGCCTGCGTTCGCAATGGGTCAGCGGTCAAACGACCACCCCTTATCACTGTCAAACGCTCCCTAAAACACTTTTGCGAGCAGGCCTTTCTATTCGATCTGGCCCAGGTATCCTGGAAGGATATTGACCTCATCCCGTCAGTAGAGGACGCCTGGTTGTTCTTTAAAAGTGCTTTCCTCACCATCCTAAATAAGCATGCCCCTTTCAAAAAACGTAGAACTAAGAATAGATATAGCCCTTGGTTCACCCCAGACTTGACTGCACTAGACCAACACAAAAACATCCTGTGGCGCACTGCATTAGCATCGAATAGCCCCCGCGATATGCAGCTATTCAGGGAAGTCAGGAACAAGTACACACAGTCAGTTAGAAAAGCAAAGGCCAGCTTTTCAAACAGAAATTTGCTTCCTGTAGTACTAACTCCAAAAAGTTCTGGGACACTGTAAAGTCCATGGAGAATAAGAGCACCTCCTCCCAGTTGCCCACTGCATTGAAGCTCGGAAACACTGTTACCACCGATAATTTCAATAAGCATTTTGCTACGGCTGGCCATGCTTTCCACCTGGCTACCCCTATCCCGGCCAACAGCTCTGTACCCCCGGCAGCTACTTGCCCAAGCCCCCCCCGCTTCTCCTTCACCCAAATCCAGACGGCTGATGTTCTGAAAGAGTTGCTAAGTCTGGACCCCTACAAATCTGCTGGGCTAGATAATCTGGACCCTCTCTTTCTGAAATTATCAGCCACAATTGTTGCAACACCTATCACTAGCCTGTTCAACCTCTCTTTCGTATCGTCTGAGATCCCTAGAGATTGGAAAGCTGCCGCGGTCATCCCCCTCTTCAAAGGAGGAGACACTCTAGACCCAAACTGTTATAGACCAATATCCATCCTGCCCTGCCTTTCTAAAGTTTTCGAAAGCCAAGTTAACAAACAGATAACTGACCACTTCGAATCCCACCATACCTTCTCTGCTATGCAATCTGGTTTCCGAGCTGGTCATGGGTGCACCTCAGCTACGCTCAAGGTACTGAACGATATCATAACCGCCATCGATAAAAGACAGTACTGTGCAGCCGTCTTCATCGACCTGGCCAAGGCTTTCGACTCTGTCAATCACCGCATTCTTATTGGCAGACTCAACAGCCTTGGTTTCTCAAGTGACTGCCTTGCCTGGTTCTCTAACTACTTTGCAGACAGGGTTCAGTGTGTCAAATCGGAGGGCCTATTGTCCGATCCTCTGGCAGTCTCTATGGGGGTGCCACAGGGTTCAATTCTTGGGCCAACCCTTTTCTCTATATACATCAACGATGTCGCTCTTGCTGCTGGTGACTCTCTGATCCATCTCTACGCAGATGACACCATTCTGTATACATCTGGCCCCTCTTTGGACACTGTGTTTACTAACCTTCAAACAAGCTTCAATGCCATACAACACTCCTTCCGTGGCCTCCAACTGCTCTTAAACGCTAGTAAAACTAAGTGCATGCTTTTCTATCGAACGCTGCCAGCACCCGCCCACCGGACTATCATCACTACTCTCGACGGGTCCGAATTAGAATACATGGACACCTACAAATACCTAGGCATCTGGTTAGACTGTAAACTCAACTTCCAGACTCACATCAACCATCTCCAATCCAAAATTAAATCCAGTATTGGCTTCCTATTTCGCAACAAAGCCTCCTTCACTCATGCTGCCAAACATGCCCTTGTAAAACTGACTATCCTACCGATCCTTGATTTCGGCGATGTCATTTACAAATTAGCCTCCAACACTCTACTTAGCAAATTGGATGTAGTCTATCACAGTGCCATCCGTTTTGTTACCAAAGCCCCATACACTACCCACCACTGCGACCTGTATGCTCTCGTTGGCTGGCCTTCATTATATATTCGTCGCCAAACCCACTGGCTCCAGGTCATCTATAAGTCTTTACTAGGTAAATCCCCGCCCTATCTCAGCTCACTGGTCACTATAGCAACACCCACCCGTAGCATGCGCTCCAGCAGGTATATCTCACTGGTCACCCCCAAAGCCAACACCTCCTTTGGCCGCCATTCCTTCCAGTTCGCTGCTGCCAATGACTGGAACGAATTGCAAAAATCACTGAAGCTAGAGGTTCCTATCTCCCTCACTAACTTTAAGCGTCAGCTGTCAAAGCTGCTTATCGATCACTGCACCTGTAAATAGCCCACACTACTACTTCATCCCCATATTTATTTTTGTTATTTTCACAAATCTTGCACTCCTGTATTTTTGCACATCATAATTTGCACATCCTTCATTCATGTGTTAATGATGATAATCTGTAATTTATCTCACCACTATGGTCTATTTATTGTCCTACCTCTTAACCTTACTGCATTTTGCACTACATTTTGCACTCTGTATATAGAGTTTCTATTGTGTTTTTGACCATGTTTGTTTACTGTGTAACTCTGTGTTGTTTTTGTCGCACTGCTTTGCTTTGTCTTGGCCAGGTCGCAGTTGCAAATGAGAACTTGTTCTCAACTGACCTACTTGGTTAAATAAAGGTGAAATAAAAAAAATAAAAAATAAAAACACCCCAACCACCATAACCCATTACTAACACCCCAAGTACCCTAACACATCACTAGCAACATGAAAAAAACCTTAACCCATTACTAGCAACACCGTAAACACCCTAACCCATCCTTAGCAACATCCCAACAACCCATCACTAGCAACACCCCAAACAGCCTAACCCATCACAAGCAACACCCCAAAAACCCTAACCCAAGACTAGCAACACCCTAACCCATTACTATCAACACCCTAATCCAAGACTAACAACCCTAACCCATTACTAGCAACACCCTAACCCATTACTATCAACACCCTAATCCAAGACTAACAACCCTAACCCATTACTAGCAACACCCTAACCCATTACTATCAACACCCTAATCCAAGACTAACAACCCTAAACCATTACTAGCAACACCCTAACCCATTACTATCAACACCCTAATCCAAGACTAACAACCCTAACCCATTACTAGCAACACCCTAACCCATTACTATCAACACCCTAACCAAATCCCTAGCAGCCCTAACCCATGTAGATTAGAGTTTACATCACTAGAGTTAGGGGCAGAAAGACTGGGGGGGGGGGGGTTAGTCCAGATGGTGGTGTAGGGGTTAGGGGTTAGGGGTCAGAGGTTAGGGTACATCCTACTCTGGTTTGAGATCTCTGTAAACTATGTCCAGATGGTGGTGTAGGGGTTAGGGGTCAGAGGTTAGGGTACATCCTACTCTGGTTTGAGATCTCTGTAAACTATGTCCAGATGGTGGTGTACGGGTTAGGGGTCAGAGGTTAGGGTACATCCTACTCTGGTTTGAGATTTCTGTAAACTATGTCCAGATGGTGGTGTACGGGTTAGGGGTCAGAGGTTAGGGTACATCCTACTCTGGTTTGAGATCTCTGTAAACTATGTCCAGATGGTGGTGTACGGGTTAGGGGTCAGAGGTTAGGGTACATCCTACTCTGGTTTGAGATCTCTGTAAACTATGTCCAGATGGTGGTGTAGGGGTTAGGGGTCAGAGGTTAGGGTACATCCTACTCTGGTTTGAGATCTCTGTAAACTATGTCCAGATGGTGGGGTAGGGGTTAGGGGTCAGAGGTTAGGGTACATCCTACTCTGGTTTGAGATCTCTGTAAACTATGTCCAGATGGTTGTGTAGGGGTTAGGGGTCAGAAGTTAGGGTACATCCTACTCTGGTTTGAGATGTCTGTAAACTATGTCCAGATGGTGGTGTAGGGGTTAGGGGTCAGAGGTTAGGGTACATCCTACTCTGGTTTGAGATGTCTGTAAACTATGTCCAGATGGTGGTGTAGGGGTTAGGGGTCAGAGGTTAGGGTACATCCTACTCTGGTTTGAGATCTCTGTAAACTATGTCCAGATGGTGGTGTAGGGGTTAGGGGTCAGAGGTTAGGGTACATCCTACTCTGGTTTGAGATCTCTGTAAACTATGTCCAGATGTTTTATTTTATTTTATTTTTATTTAAACTATGCCTAGATGGTGGTGTAGGGGTCAGGGGTCAGGGTACATACATCTCTTGTTAGAGACCTCTATAAACTATGAAAATATGGTGGTGTAGGGGTTATGGGTCAGGGGTTACGGTACATACTCCTCTGGTTAGAGATCTCTGTAAACTATGCCCAGATGGTGGTGTAGGGGTTAGGGGTCAGGGATTAAGGTACATATGTCTCTGGTTTGAGATCTCTGTAAATATGCCCAGATGGTGGTGTAGGGGTCAGGGGTTAGGGTACATACTTCTCTGGTTTGAGGTCTCTGTAAACTATGCCCAGATGGTGCAGGTGGTCGAGGGCCAGAGCCAGCTCTGCTAGGTAGAATTTGACATCTTCCTCTGTAAACATAACCTAGTGAGAACTGGACACATTTACTGTCTGTTCTGGCCTCGGAGGGAAGAGTCACAGTCAACACAACTCATAATACAACATTATAATATAATATTATTAAATACAGTTAGAGCTACACATAAAACAATATTATTTACACATTTAAATACATACCATATTTTTTATATCATTATACACTACGTGGCCAGTTTATTAGGTACAACCCCCCCCGTTCATAATGGTTCACTCCTCCAGACAGTGAGTCACGTGTCTTGCTATATAAAGCAGGCAGACAGGCATCCAGGCATTCAGTCACTGTTCCATTGAACGTTAGAATGGAAAAAAACAGTGACCTAAGTGACTTAGAGCCTGGTGTGATCGTCGGTGCCAGGAGCGCCGTATCTCAGAAATGGCCTCCTATCATTAGAAAGCAAATTACGGACTCCTCTTTGAATCTGCATATTTCCCCAAAGCTCAGCTGTCCTGAGTCTGACAGAACTGCCAGGACCTCGGATCAATGGAGACACTCAAGTTTTTAATCCTATATCTCTTGACACATTCATGGAAATAGTTATGGCCTCTAAACCTTCAACCTGCATACTGGACACTATTCCAACTAAACTACTGAAAGAGCTACTTCCTGTGCTCGGCCCTCCTATGCTGAACATAATAAATGGCTCCCTCTCCACCGGATGTGTACCAAACTCTCTAAAAGTGGCAGTAATAAAGCCTCTCTTGAAAAAGCCAAGCCTTGACCCAGAAAATGTAAAAAACTAAATCGGCCTAAATCGAATCTCCCATTTCTCTCAAGAAAAAGCTGTTGCGCAGCAACTCACTGCCTTCCTGAAGACAAATAATGTATAAGAAACACTTGAGTCTGGTTTTAGACCCCATCATAGCACTGAGGCTGCACTCGTGGAAGTGGTAAACAACCTTTTAATGGCGTCAGACCAGGGCTCTGCATCTTTCCTCGTGCTCTTAGACCTTAGTACTGTTTTTGACACCATCGACCACCATATTCTTTTGGAGAGATTGGAAAACTTAATTGGTCTACACGGACAAGTTCTTGCCTGGTTTAGATCTTACCTGTCGGAGAGATATCAGTTCGTCTCCGTGGATGGTTTGTTTCAGTGTTCCTCAAGGTACCGTTTTAGGGCCACTATTGTTTTCACTATATATTTTACCTCTTGGTGATGTCATTCGGAAACATAATGTTAACTTCCATTGCTATGTGGACGACACACAGCTGTACATTTCGATGAAACATGGTGATGCCCCAAAATTGCCTGCCCTGGAAGCCTGTGTTTCAGACATAAGGAAGTGGATGGCGGCAAATGTTTTACTTTTAAATTCTGACAAAACAGAGATGCTAGTTCTAGGTCCCAAGAAACAAAGAGATCTGCTTTTGGATCTGACAATTAATCTTGATGGTTGTACAGTCGTACCCCAAAAAACTGTGAAGGACCTTGGCGTTACTCTGAACCCTGATCTATCTTTTAACAAACATATCAAGAATATTTCAAGGACAGCTTTTTTACGTCTTCGTAACGTTGGGTTTCTCTGCCTCTGACCCTATTACGGGGGCTGAGTCACTGGCTTACGGGTGCTTTCCATGCCATCCCTAGGAGGGGTGCGTCACTTCCTGTCCGGTTTGTCGCCCCCTCTGGCTTGTGCAGTGGAGGGGATCTTTCATGGGCTATACTCAGCCTTGTCTCAGGGTAGTAAGCTGGTGGTTGTTGATTTCCCTCTATTGGTGTAGGGGCTGTGCTTTGGCAGAGTGGGTGAGGTTATATCCTGCCTGGTTGGCCCTGTCCGGGGGTATTGTCGGGTGTATTGTCAAGGGGCCACAGTGTCTCCTGACCCCCCCTGTCTCAGCCTCCAGTATCTATGCTGCAATAGTCTATGTTCTGGGGGGCTAGGGTCAGTTTGTTAAATCTGATGTTATTATCCGGTGTCTTGTATGAATTTAAGTATGCTCCCTCTAATTCTCTCTCTCTCCCACTCTACCTCCTCTCCCGGAGGACCTGAGCCTACCCGGAGGACCATGCTTCAGGACCACCTGCCATGATGACTCCTAGCTGTCCCCAGTCCACCTGGTCGTGCTGCTGCACCGGTTTCAACTCCTCTGCCTGCGGTTATGGAACCCTGACCTGTTCATTGGACGTGCCACCTTGTCCCAGACATGCTGTTTTCATCTCTCTCTCTCTACCGCACCTGCACTCTCTACCGCATCTAAATGCCTGGCTATGAAAAACCAAGTGACATTCACTCCTGATGTATTTACCTGTTGCAACCTCCACAACTACTTTTATTATTATTTGACCCTGCTGGTCATCTATGAACATTTGAACATCTTGGAGAAAGAACTGGCCTTAATGGCCATGAATTGTTATAATCTCCACCCGGCACAGCCAGAAGAGGACGGGCCACCCCTCAGAGCCTGGTTCCTCTTCCTAGGTTTTGCCATTCTAGGGAGTTTTTCCTAGCCACCGTGCTTCTACATCTGCATTGCTTGCTGTTTGGGGATTCTTTTGGGGAAAAAGGGCTTTATAAATACATTTGATTTGATTTTAACTGAGGAGTGGAAAAACATTGCCTGGTGCGATGAATCTCGGTTCCTGTTGCATCTTGCTGAGAGTCAGGATTTGGTGTTAGCGGTCTATGGCCCTATCCTGTCTGGTGTCAAAGGTACAGGCTGGTGGCGGTGGTGTAATGGTGAGGGAAATGTTTTCCTGGCACACGTTGGCAACGTTTGAACGCCACACCTTGTAGAATCCATGCCCCGAAGAATTTTGACTGCTCTGGAGGCAAAGGAGGATCCTACCCAGTAGTAATAAACTGGCCACTGAGTGTATATTTAAACGCAGTCTAAAGTAAAGTGAATAACCCACGTCAGAGAATAATAATAATACACTATAGTAGTATAAAGGTGTCTCACCTCTTTGGATAAGCGTGTGAAGACGTCTCCTCCCCTGAGAAAGTCCAGGATTAAATAGAGCTTCCCTTCGGTCTGGAAGGCTGAGAAAGAAGAGGCGTTAGACACACACACACACACACACACACACACACACACACACACCCCGATACACACACACCTCTGTAGTCAGTACAATGACAGAGTGACTAACTGTAGTGCAACTGGACTATGAAGGGGTGAGAGTTTAGAGGTGAAGGGTCAGGGGTTAAAGATGAGACTAACCGTAGTGCAACTTGACTATGAAGGGGTGGTTGACCTCCACTAGAATGTCTCGCTCCATCTTGGTGCGAACTCTGTCCCTGACTGGATGGACAGACAGAGACAGACAGACACAGAGTCAGACAGAGAGACACAGAGAGAGACAGACAGACACAGAGACAGACAGACACAGAGTCAGACAGAGAGACACATAGAGAGAGAGACAGACACAGAGAGACAGACAGACACAGACACAGAGACACAGAGAGAGAGAGAGAGAGAGAGAGAGAGAGAGAGAGAGAGAGAGAGAGAGAGAGACAGACAGACAGACACAGAGACAGACAGACAGACACAGAGACAGACACAGAGACAGACACAGAGAGAGACAGAGAGAGAGAGACAGACACAGAGAGAGAAAGACACAGAGAGAGAAAGACACAGAGAGAGAAAGACACAGAGACAGACACAGAGAGACAGACGTGAAATCCCAGACAAACAGGGCCATTAGTTTCTACAATATGACAAGCATCTATAAAGCATTGGAGAGAACATGTATGTGAAGATGATAACTGGACTTTTACCTTTCAACGAAGCCTTCTTGAGGACTTTCATTGCATACAACTGACCCGCGTCTGGACCCATGGTCTTCCGGACCAGAAACACCTTTCCGAAGGATCCCTGTCCCAGGACCTTAAGCAGCTCAAACTGCCGCGGGTCAGCCTTCTCACAGCCCTCCTTCACATGGTGGGTGATAGGGATCTCTGAATACGACGCAACCTCGTCCTAAAAAACACACACACACACACACACACACACACACACACACACACACACACCACACAAACAGTTAGTACTGCATGTATAAACAAAGTATATACACATGTACAACCCGTTATTCAAGTAGGTCACCTGTGCTGGAAACATCTCCCCTAACCCTAACCCATCCATCTGTCCTCTCCAACATGGGAGTCAACTTTGATCCTTCTCTGTTCTGTGATGCCCATATAAACCATATCCGCTAACATCATGTTTCTATCTAAGAAACATTGCCCGGCTCAAACCATCGCTCTCCCAGCCAGATGCAGAGAGACTAGACCACGCCTTCATCATCTCCCGGACCGACTACAGCTCTGTTCTGTTGAGTCCCACCTACATCAGGTCCAGTCCCCAAGACACGTCTCTGTACTATGGGGGACTGAGCCTTCTGCTACCCTGCTCTCCCTGACCATCTGAGAGCCACTTCATCAATGGGAACTATTAAAACAGGCCTTAAAACCTCCAGACTGTCTTTCTTCCAGTCCTAATATGGAAAGTATTCAATCTACTGTTGCTATTTCCTGTCTTGATTCTAAATATATTATGTTGTTATAGAAGGTTTTATTTTACCATTATTTATTTCTACAACAGATACACCATCCTCTACCAGATAAACCATCATCTACCAGATACACCATCCTCTACCAGATACACCATCATCTACCAGATACACCATCCTCTACCAGATACACCATCATCTACCAGATACACCATCCTCTACAAGATACACCATCATCTACCAGATACACCATCATCTACCAGATACACCATCATCTACCAGATACACCATCCTCTACAAGATACACCATCCTCTACCAGATACACCATCCTCTACCAGATACACCATCATCTACCAGATACACCATCCTCTACAAGATACACCATCCTCTACCAGATACACCATCCTCTACCAGATACACCATCCTCTACCAGATACACCATCCTCTACAAGATACACCATCCTCTCCCAGATACACCATCCTCTACCAGATACACCATCTTCTACCAGATACACTAGCCTCTACCAGATACACCATCCTCTACCAGATACACCATCCTCTACCAGATACACCATCTTCTACCAGATACACCAGTCTCTACAATGCTCTACCAGATACACCATCCTCTACCAGATACACCAGTCTCTACCAGAAACACCATCCTCTACCAGATACACCATCCTCTACCAGATACACGATCCTCTACCAGAAACACCATCCTCTACCAGATACACCATCCTCTACCAGATACACCATCCTCTACCAGATACACCAGCCTCTACCAGATACACCAGCCTCTACCAGATACACAATCCTCTACCAGATACACAATCCTCTACCAGATACACCACCCTCTACCAGATACACCACCCTCTACCAGATACACCACCCTCTACCAGATACACCAGTCTCTACAATGGTCTACCAGATACACCATCCTCTACCAGATACACCACCCTCTACCAGATACACCAGTCTCTACAATGCTCTACCAGATACACCATCCTCTACCAGATACACCAGTCTCTACAATGCTCTACCAGATACACCATCCTCTACCAGATACACCACCCTCTACCAGATACACCAGTCTCTACAATGCTCTACCAGATACACCATCCTCTACCAGATACACCATCATCTACCAGATACACCATCCTCTACCAGATACACCATCATCTACCAGATACACCATCCTCTACAAGATACACCATCCTCTACAAGATACACCATCCTCTACCAGATACACCATCCTCTACCAGATACACCATCCTCTACCAGATACACCATCCTCTACCAGATACACCATCATCTACCAGATACACCATCCTCTACAAGATACACCATCCTCTACAAGATACACCATCCTCTACAAGATACACCATCCTCTACAAGATACACCATCCTCTACCAGATACACCATCCTCTACCAGATACACCATCCTCTACCAGATACACCATCCTCTACAAGATACACCATCCTCTCCCAGATACACCATCCTCTCCCAGATACACCATCCTCTACCAGATACACCATCTTCTACCAGATACACTAGCCTCTACCAGATACACCATCCTCTACCAGATACACCATCCTCTACCAGATACACCATCTTCTACCAGATACACCAGTCTCTACAATGCTCTACCAGATACACCATCCTCTACCAGATACACCAGTCTCTACCAGAAACACCATCCTCTACCAGATACACCATCCTCTACCAGAAACACCATCCTCTACCAGAAACACCATCCTCTACCAGATACACCATCCTCTACCAGATACACCAGTCTCTACCAGAAACACCATCCTCTACCAGATACACCATCCTCTACCAGAAACACCATCCTCTACCAGAAACACCATCCTCTACCAGATACACCATCCTCTACCAGATACACCATCCTCTACCAGATACACCATCCTCTACCAGATACACCATCCTCTACCAGATACACCATCCTCTACCAGATACACCATCCTCTACCAGATACACCATCCTCTACCAGATACACCAGCCTCTACCAGATACACCAGCCTCTACCAGATACACCACCCTCTACCAGATACACCACCCTCTACCAGATACACCACCCTCTACCAGATACACCACCCTCTACCAGATACACCACCCTCTACCAGATACACCAGTCTCTACAATGCTCTACCAGATACACCATCCTCTACCAGATACACCACCCTCTACCAGATACACCAGTCTCTACAATGCTCTACCAGATACACCATCCTCTACCAGATACACCAGTCTCTACAATGCTCTACCAGATACACCATCCTCTACCAGATACACCACCCTCTACCAGATACACCAGTCTCTACAATGCTCTACCAGATACACCATCCTCTACAAGATACACCATCCTCTACCAGATACACCATCCTCTACCAGATCACCATCCTCTACCAGATACACCATCCTCTACCAGATATACCATCCTCTACCAGATACACCATCCTCTACCAGATACAACATCCTCTACCAGATACAACATCCTCTACCAGATACAACATCCTCTACCAGATACAACATCCTCTACCAGATACACAATCCTCTACCAGATACACAATCCTCTACCAGATACACCATCCTCTACCAGATACACCACTCTCTACCAGATACACCAGCCTCTACAAGATACACTAGCCTCTACCAGGTAAACCTGCCTCTACTATATTCTACCAGGTAAACTAGCCTCTACCAGGTAAACCAGCCTCTACTATATTCTACCAGGTAAACTAGCCTCTACTATATTCTACCAGGTAAACTAGCCTCTACCAGGTAAACCAGCCTCTACTATATTCTACCAGGTAAACTAGCCTCTACCAGGTAAACCAGCCTCTACTATATTCTACCAGGTAAACTAGCCTCTACCAGGTAAACTAGCCTCTACTATATTCTACCAGGTAAACTAGCCTCTACTATATTCTACCAGGTAAACCTGCCTCTACTATATTCTACCAGGTAAACTAGCCTCTACTATATTCTACCAGGTAAACCAGCCTCTACTATATTCTACCAGGTAAACTAGCCAATACTATATTCTACCAGGTAAACCAGCCTCTACCAGGTAAACTAGCCTCTACTATATTCTACCAGGTAAACCTGCCTCTACTATATTCTACCAGGTAAACTAGCCTCTACTATATTCTACCAGGTAAACTAGCCTCTACTATATTCTACCAGGTAAACTAGCCTCTACTATATTCTACCAGGTAAACTAGCCTCTACTATATTCTACCAGGTAAACTAGCCTCTACTATATTCTACCAGGTAAACCTGCCTCTACTATATTCTACCAGGTAAACTAGCCTCTACTATATTCTACCAGGTAAACCTGCCTCTACTATATTCTACCAGGTAAACTAGCCTCTACTATATTCTACCAGGTAAACTAGCCTCTACTATATTCTACCAGGTAAACTAGCCTCTACTATATTCTACCAGGTAAACCTGCCTCTACTATATTCTACCAGGTAAACTAGCCTCTACTATATTCTACCAGGTAAACTAGCCTCTACTATATTCTACCAGGTAAACTAGCCTCTACTATATTCTACCAGGTAAACTAGCCTCTACTATATTATACCAGGTAAACTAGCCTCTACTATATTCTACCAGGTAAACCTGCCTCTACTATATTCTACCAGGTAAACTAGCCTCTACTATATTCTACCAGGTAAACTAGCCTCTACTATATTCTACCAGGTAAACCTGCCTCTACTATATTCTACCAGGTAAACTAGCCTCTACTATATTCTACCAGGTAAACTAGCCTCTACTATATTCTACCAGGTAAACTAGCCTCTACTATATTCTACCAGGTAAACCTGCCTCTACTATATTCTACCAGGTAAACTAGCCTCTACTATATTCTACCAGGTAAACTAGCCTCTACTATATTCTACCAGGTAAACTAGCCTCTACTATATTCTACCAGGTAAACTAGCCTCTACCAGGTAAACTAGCCTCTACTATATTCTACCAGGTAAACTAGCCTCTACCAGGTAAACTAGCCTCTACTATATTCTACCAGGTACACTCCGTGTTACTCACACAATGAGTGAAAGACTCTCCCTCGTCCATGGGCTCATCCAGGATCTGGTGACCATTGACCTGGAACACACACACAGTAAACATCATCAACAACAACCACATCAACACAATACAAATCATACATCAACATCTATAGAGCTGACACAAAACAACACGATGGTTCCAGAAGGTAAAGTCAGTGGACAATTAGGGCTGTCCCAGACAAAATAAAACCTTAGTCGTCTGAAAGTCGACTGTTCATTCGACCAATCGATTTTTTAAAGTGTATTTATCCATAAATAATACACCCGATTTGTTTAATAAAATCAACTATGAGCATTGAGCTTGTCTGATGGTTAGGGTTAGAGGGTGGTGTATCTGGTAGAGCATTGTAGAGACTTAAAGCTTACGGTTTGATGAAATAAGACAAATGCCTCAAGAGGGCGCCAGAGATCTACATAAACATAAGAAAACAAACTTGACCCTATTCTCCTCCCGCTCCTGCTGGCTTTTGCAGATTCTGCCATTACTCTCCTGAAGTTGCCGGTAATAGGCTACACGAGGAGTAGGCAGCCTTTCTCAAGTGCCAGTTATGTTTCATATGCACAGTTTCGTTAAACTGTTTTATTTAATTGATAATAACGTCTTAATATCTCAAAATCATTGTCAAGTGGTTAATCAAGATTCTATATAAATCTAAATGAAAATGCTACAAACCTAAAAGGTTACTTCTATTGCCATTGTCAACTACAGTGCATTCGGAAAGTATTCACACCCTTAGAATAACAGTGAAGACATCAAAACTATGAAATAATACATATGGCATCATGTAGTAACCCAAAGTGTTAAAATTATCAAAATATATTTCAGATTTGAGATTCTTCAAATAGCCACCCTTTGCCTTGATGACAGTTTTGCATACTCTTGGCATTCTCTCAACCAGCTTCACCTGGAATGCTTTCCCAAAAGTTTTGAAGGAGTTCCCACATATGCAGGTCCAACTCATCCCAAACCATCTCTATTGGGTTGAGGTTGGGTGATTTTGGAGGCCAGGTTATCTGATGCAGCACTCCATCACTCTCCTTCTTGGTCAAATAGCCCTTACACAGTCTGGAGGTGTGTTGGGTCATTGTCCTGTCTAAAAACAGGATAGTTCCACTAACCCTAAACCAGATGTGATGGCGTATCGCTGCTGAATGCTGTGGTAGCCATGCTGGTTAAGTGTGCCTTGAATTCTAAATAAACCACTGACAGTGTCACCAGCAAAGCACCATAACACCATCACACCACCTCCTCCATGCTTCACGGTGGGAACCACACATGCTGAGATCATCCGTTCACCTACTCTGCGTCTCACAAAGATATGGCGGTTACATATTTTTAATCAATTAGGTTAAATTGATACACACCGTTATAGGGTTCCCACATGGCCATATCTCCATATTACATCACTTGTTCACAGATGACAGACGGACGATATACACTGCCACTGTGATAATTAGCTACCCAGCATGCAGTGGGACAAGATGGCAGAGTGAGTGGTCGCATTAAACTGAGCTCCTGAAATTTAATTCAAGCCCTAATTTGAGTTTGACGACCAACACAGTTAAAGTTATATTTCGTACTGTATTATATACAGTCATTTGAAAAAAGTAAGTTCACCCCCTGGACAGATGGATCTGTAATCTTCACTTCAACACTATTGACAGATAAAGGAAACCTAATTTAACAAATGACACTGAAAGATTATACTTTGCAATCATATAATAATTTACATAGTTTAGAATAAATAAATCCACCTCTAGCTTCAATAGCTGGTGTTTCACCCTTTGGCTGAAATAACTTCATGTAGACGTTTCTTCTAACTGTCTATCAGTCTCTTACATCGACTGGGAGGAATTTCTCCCCGCTCTTCTTTACAGTACTGCTTCAACTGGGTCATGTTCCAGGGCTTTCTTACATGTACAGCCCTCTTCACGTCCCCCCACAGCATTTAGATAGGACTGAGATCTGGGCTTTGACTCGGCCGTTCCATAACCCTCCATTTCTTCTTTTTGAGCCGTTCTGTTGTAGCTTTGCTTGTGTGTTTTGGATCGTTGTCCTGTTGTTAGATCCATGTTGGGTTCAGCTTCAGCTTTTTGACAGATGGTCTCACATTCTCCTCAAGGTTTCTCTGGTACAATATAGAATTCATGTTTGACTCAATGATGTCTAGTTGGCCCTGAGGCTGCAAAGCAGCCCCAAACCATAATGCCACCGCCTCCATGCTTTACGGTTGGTATGAGGTTCTTCTGTTCAAAGGCAGTATTTCGTTTTTCGCCAAACATGGCATCTGGCATTGCGACCAAACAACTCCATCTTTGACTTATCTGTCCAGAGCACATTGTTCCAGTAGTTTTGGTCTTTAACCAGGTGTTGTCTGGCAAACGTCAGTCGTGTCTTGACATAATTTTTTGAGAGCAGAGGCTTCTTCCTTCCTGACCTCCCATGTAGGCCAAGTTTGTTCAGTCTCTTTCTGACAGTGTACCCATGCAATTCGACATTGATTGTGGCAAGAGAGGCCTGTAGATCCCTTGATGTTACCCTGGGGTTCTTAGAGACTTCTAGGAGCATCTTTCGGTCAGCTCTTGGGCTGACTTTGGTGGGACGACCTGTCCTAGGTAGTTTGGTGGGACGACCTGTCCTAGGTAGTTTGGTGGGACGACCTGTCCTAGATAGATTGGTGGGACGACCTGTCCTAGGTAGTTTGGTGGGACGACCTGTCCTAGGTAGTTTGGTGGGACGACCTGTCCTAGGTAGTTTGGTGGGACGACCTGTCCTAGGTAGTTTGGTGGGACGACCTGTCCTAGGTAGTTTGGTGGGACGACCTGTCCTAGGTAGATTGGTGGGACGACCTGTCCTAGGTAGTTTGGTGGGACGACCTGTCCTAGGTAGATTGGTGGGACGACCTGTCCTAGGTAGTTTGGTGGGACGACCTGTCCTAGGTAGTTTGGTGGGACGACCTGTCCTAGGTAGTTTGGTGGGACGACCTGTCCTAGGTAGTTTGGTGGGACGACCTGTCCTAGGTAGTTTGGTGGGACGACCTGTCCTAGGTAGTTTGGTGGGACGACCTGTCCTAGATAGTTTTCCAGTGGTCTGGAATTTTCGTCGGACAGTGGACTTCAAATTCTTGGAAATGGAATGATGTACCTCAAATTGCTTGTAAATGGATTTGTAACTCCTCCCAGACTGTAACTCCTCCCAGACTGTAACTCCTCCCAGACTGTAACTCCTCCCAGACTGTAACCCCTCCCAGACTGTAACTCCTCCCAGACTGTAACTCCTCCCAGACTGTAACTCCTCCCAGACTGTAACCCCTCCCAGACTGTAACTCCTCCCAGACTGTAACCCCTCCCAGACTGTAACTCCTCCCAGACTGTAACTCCTCCCAGACTGTAACCCCTCCCAGACTGTAACTCCTCCCAGACTGTAACTCCTCCCAGACTGTAACCCCTCCCAGACTGTAACTCCTCCCAGACTGTAACCCCTCCCAGACTGTAACTCCTCCCAGACTCATGGGAATCAATAATCTTTCTTCTGAGGAAATCGGGCAGGTATTTTTTTACCACACACCCATATGGTTAATACCAAACCAGACCAAGTTTTTAATCTTTATGGAAGGCTAATGATATTCTAATCATTTGCACCTGTTTTGGTACCTAATTCTAATTGTAGCCATTTTATGTGATGGTAAAGGTAGGGGTGTACTAACTATGTGATGGTAAAGGTAGGGTGTACTAACTGTATGTGATGGTAAAGGTAGGGGTGTACTAACTTTATGTGATGGTAAAGGTAGGGCTGTACTAACTGTATGTGATGGTAAAGGTAGGGGTGTACTAACTGTATGTGATGGTAAAGGTAGGGGTGTACTAACTTTATGTGATGGTAAAGGTAGGGGTGTACTAACTGTATGTGATGGTAAAGGTAGGGCTGTACTAACTGTATGTGATGGTAAAGGTAGGGGTGTACTAACTGTATGTGATGGTAAAGGTAGGGGTGTACTAACTGTATGTGATGGTAAAGGTAGGGGTGTACTAACTGTATGTGATGGTAAAGGTAGGGCTGTACTAACTGTATGTGATGGTATAGGTAGGGGTGTACTAACTGTATGTGATGGTAAAGGTAGGGCTGTACTAACTGTATGTGATGGTAAAGGTAGGGGTGTCCTAACTGTATGTGATGGTAAAGGTAGGGCTGTACTAACTTTATGTGATGGTAAAGGTAGGGGTGTACTAACTGTATGTGATGGTAAAGGTAGGGGTGTACTAACTGTATGTGATGGTAAAGGTAGGGGTGTACTAACTGTATGTGATGGTAAAGGTAGGGCTGTCCAAACTGTATGTGATGGTAAAGGTAGGGCTGTACTAACTTTATGTGATGGTAAAGGTAGGGGTGTACTAACTTTATGTGATGGTAAAGGTAGGGGTGTACTAACTGTATGTGATGGTAAAGGTAGGGGTGTACTAACTGTATGTGATGGTAAAGGTAGGGGTGTACTAACTGTATGTGATGGTAAAGGTAGGGGTGTACTAACTTTATGTGATGGTAAAGGTAGGGGTGTACTACCTGTATGTGATGGTAAAGGTAGGGCTGTACTAACTTTATGTGATGGTAAAGGTAGGGGTGTACTAACTTTATGTGATGGTAAAGGTAGGGGTGTACTAACTGTATGTGATGGTAAAGGTAGGGCTGTACTAACTGTATGTGATGGTAAAGGTAGGGCTGTACTAACTGTATGTGATGGTAAAGGTAGGGCTGTACTAACTGTATGTGATGGTAAAGGTAGGGCTGTACTAACTGTATGTGATGGTAAAGGTAGGGGTGTACTAACTTTATGTGATGGTAAAGGTAGGGCTGTACTAACTGTATGTGATGGTAAAGGTAGGGCTGTACTAACTGTATGTGATGGTAAAGGTAGGGCTGTACTAACTGTATGTGATGGTAAAGGTGGGGTGTACTAACTTTATGTGATGGTAAAGGTAGGGGTGTACTAACTGTATGTGATGGTAAAGGTAGGGGTGTACTAACTGTATGTGATGGTAAAGGTAGGGCTGTACTAACTGTATGTGATGGTAAAGGTAGGGCTGTACTAACTGTATGTGATGGTAAAGGTAGGGCTGTACTAACTGTATGTGATGGTAAAGGTAGGGCTGTACTAACTGTATGTGATGGTAAAGGTAGGGGTGTACTAACTTTATGTGATGGTAAAGGTAGGGCTGTACTAACTGTATGTGATGGTAAAGGTAGGGCTGTACTAACTGTATGTGATGGTAAAGGTAGGGCTGTACTAACTGTATGTGATGGTAAAGGTGGGGTGTACTAACTGTATGTGATGGTAAAGGTAGGGGTGTACTAACTGTATGTGATGGTAAAGGTAGGGGTGTACTAACTGTATGTGATGGTAAAGGTAGGGCTGTACTAACTGTATGTGATGGTAAAGGTAGGGCTGTACTAACTGTATGTGATGGTAAAGGTGGGGTGTACTAACTTTATGTGATGGTAAAGGTAGGGGTGTACTAACTGTATGTGATGGTAAAGGTAGGGGTGTACTAACTGTATGTGATGGTAAAGGTAGGGCTGTACTAACTGTATGTGATGGTAAAGGTAGGGCTGTACTAACTGTATGTGATGGTAAAGGTAGGGCTGTACTAACTGTATGTGATGGTAAAGGTAGGGCTGTACTAACTGTATGTGATGGTAAAGGTAGGGGTGTACTAACTTTATGTGATGGTAAAGGTAGGGCTGTACTAACTGTATGTGACGGTAAAGGTAGGGCTGTACTAACTGTATGTGATGGTAAAGGTAGGGCTGTACTAACTGTATGTGATGGTAAAGGTGGGGTGTACTAACTGTATGTGATGGTAAAGGTAGGGGTGTACTAACTGTATGTGATGGTAAAGGTAGGGCTGTACTAACTGTATGTGATGGTAAAGGTAGGGCTGTACTAACTGTATGTGATGGTAAAGGTAGGGCTGTACTAACTGTATGTGATGGTAAAGGTAGGGGTGTACTAACTGTATGTGATGGTAAAGGTAGGGCTGTACTAACTGTATGTGATGGTAAAGGTAGGGGTGTACTAACTGTATGTGATGGTAAAGGTAGGGCTGTACTAACTGTATGTGATGGTAAAGGTAGGGCTGTACTAACTGTATGTGATGGTAAAGGTAGGGCTGTACTAACTGTATGTGATGGTAAAGGTAGGGGTGTACTAACTTTATGTGATGGTAAAGGTAGGGCTGTACTAACTGTATGTGATGGTAAAGGTAGGGCTGTACTAACTGTATGTGATGGTAAAGGTAGGGCTGTACTAACTTTATGTGATGGTAAAGGTAGGGGTGTACTAACTTTATGTGATGGTAAAGGTAGGGGTGTACTAACTGTATGTGATGGTAAAGGTAGGGCTGTACTAACTGTATGTGATGGTAAAGGTAGGGCTGTACTAACTGTATGTGATGGTCAAGGTAGGGCTGTACTAACTGTATGTGATGGTAAAGGTAGGGGTGTACTAACTTTATGTGATGGTAAAGGTAGGGCTGTACTAACTGTATGTGATGGTAAAGGTAGGGCTGTACTAACTGTATGTGATGGTAAAGGTAGGGCTGTACTAACTGTATGTGATGGTAAAGGTAGGGGTGTACTAACTGTATGTGATGGTAAAGGTAGGGGTGTCCTAACTGTATGTGATGGTAAAGGTAGGGCTGTACTAACTTTATGTGATGGTAAAGGTAGGGGTGTACTAACTTTATGTGATGGTAAAGGTAGGGGTGTACTAACTGTATGTGATGGTAAAGGTAGGGGTGTACTAACTGTATGTGATGGTAAAGGTAGGGCTGTCCAAACTGTATGTGATGGTAAAGGTAGGGCTGTAGTAACTGTATGTGATGGTAAAGGTAGGGCTGTACTAACTGTATGTGATGGTAAAGGTAGGGCTGTACTAACTGTATGTGATGGTAAAGGTAGGGCTGTACTAACTGTATGTGATGGTAAAGGTAGGGGTGTACTAACTTTATGTGATGGTAAAGGTAGGGCTGTACTAACTGTATGTGATGGTAAAGGTAGGGCTGTACTAACTGTATGTGATGGTAAAGGTAGGGCTGTACTAACTTTATGTGATGGTAAAGGTAGGGGTGTACTAACTATGTGATGGTAAAGGTAGGGGTGTACTAACTGTATGTGATGGTAAAGGTAGGGCTGTACTAACTGTATGTGATGGTAAAGGTAGGGCTGTACTAACTGTATGTGATGGTAAAGGTAGGGCTGTACTAACTGTATGTGATGGTAAAGGTAAGGCTGTACTAACTGTATGTGATGGTAAAGGTAGGGGTGTACTAACTGTATGTGATGGTAAAGGTAGGGCTGTACTAACTGTATGTGATGGTAAAGGTAGGGCTGTACTAACTGTATGTGATGGTAAAGGTAGGGGTGTAGTAACTTTATGTGATGGTAAAGGTAGGGGTGTACTAACTGTATGTTATGGTAAAGGTAGGGCTGTACTAACTGTATGTGATGGTAAAGGTAGGGCTGTACTAACTGTATGTGATGGTAAAGGTAGGGCTGTACTAACTGTATGTGATGGTAAAGGTAGGGCTGTACTAACTGTATGTGATGGTAAAGGTAGGGCTGTACTAACTGTATGTGATGGTAAAGGTAGGGCTGTACTAACTGTATGTGATGGTAAAGGTAGGGCTGTACTAACTGTATGTGATGGTAAAGGTAGGGCTGTACTAACTGTATGTGATGGTAAAGGTAGGGCTGTACTAACTGTATGTGATGGTATAGGTAGGGCTGTACTAACTGTATGTGATGGTAAAGGTAGGGGTGTACTAACTGTATGTGATGGTAAAGGTAGGGGTGTACTAACTGTATGTGATGGTAAAGGTAGGGCTGTACTAACTTTTCCCCAGAAGAAAAAGGCATTTTTGTTTATTTTAATTGCATAACATTTTCAAAGTAGATTTTTTATTGTGTGTGATTTGTTACTTTCGGTTATTGGCCCAACGCTCTAACCACTAGGCTACCTGCTGCCCATTGATATTATGTAAGAAGATGGCTTGATTAGCCTTCAGATACGTATTTATTTTTAGTTTGAGAGTTCAATTGAAGATGTAAACTAGCAATATATTATGTGATATTACACGATCTCACCATTTATTTTCCTTTGTATGGTCGTACAAGTATATTTCTGAAGGGCTATTAATCAGGTCCCTGTTTATTCTAGACAACTCTTCTATTAATCAGGTCCCTGTTTATTCTAGACAACTCTTCTATTAATCAGGTCCCTGTTTATTCTAGACAACTCTTCTATTAATCAGGTCCCTGTTTATTCTAGACAACTCTTCTATTAATCAGGTCCCTGTTTATTCTAGACAACTCTTTTCTATTAATCAGGTCCCTGTTTATTCTAGACAACTCTTCTATTAATCAGGTCCCTGTTTATTCTAGACAACTCTTCTATTAATCAGGTCCCTGTTTATTCTAGACAACTTTTCTATTAATCAGGTCCCTGTTTATTCTAGACAACTCTTCTATTAATCAGGTCCCTGTTTATTCTAGACAACTCTTCTATTAATCAGGTCCCTGTTTATTCTAGACAACTCTTCTATTAATCAGGTCCCTGTTTATTCTAGACAACTCTTCTATTAATCAGGTCCCTGTTTATTCTAGACAACTCTTCTATTAATCAGGTCCCTGTTTATTCTAGACAACTCTTCTATTAATCAGGTCCCTGTTTATTCTAGACAACTCTTCTATTAATCAGGTCCCTGTTTATTCTAGACAACTCTTCTATTAATCAGGTCCCTGTTTATTCTAGACAACTCTTTTCTATTAATCAGGTCCCTGTTTATTCTAGACAACTCTTCTATTAATCAGGTCCCTGTTTATTCTAGACAACTCTTCTATTAATCAGGTCCCTGTTTATTCTAGACAACTCTTCTATTAATCAGGTCCCTGTTTATTCTAGACAACTCTTTTCTATTAATCAGGTCCCTGTTTATTCTAGACAACTCTTCTATTAATCAGGTCCCTGTTTATTCTAGAGAACTCTTTTCTATTAATCAGGTCCCTGTTTATTCTAGACAACTCTTCTATTAATCAGGTCCCTGTTTATTCTAGACAACTCTTTTCTATTAATCAGGTCCCTGTTTATTCTAGACAACTCTTCTATTAATCAGGTCCCTGTTTATTCTAGACAACTCTTCTATTAATCAGGTCCCTGTTTATTCTAGACAACTCTTTTCTATTAATCAGGTCCCTGTTTATTCTAGACAACTCTTCTATTAATCAGGTCCCTGTTTATTCTAGACAACTCTTCTATTAATCAGGTCCCTGTTTATTCTAGACAACTCTTCTATTAATCAGGTCCCTGTTTATTCTAGACAACTCTTTTCTATTAATCAGGTCCCTGTTTATTCTAGACAACTCTTCTATTAATCAGGTCCCTGTTTATTCTAGAGAACTCTTTTCTATTAATCAGGTCCCTGTTTATTCTAGACAACTCTTTTTCTCGGATACTCTTCTCTTCAACATTTCTCTTTCCTTTTGATCCTTGAACACCAGAGGGTTACGTAACAATTTAAAACGGAAGGCTGTTTTTAGTTTTTGTAAAGATTCATTAAAGTCAAATTGATGTTTATGTCAAGAGACTCATTCCTCAGATGCGGACTTAAAATGTTGGACTTCACAATGGGGTGACAAGATAATTTTAAGCCATGGCTCATCTCATTCTGCTGGTGTAGCAATACTTTTCAGCCGTTTTCCAGGTACAGTTGTAGGAAGCAGATGTGATGATGAGGATCACTAGATAACTAAAGTTTCTGAATATAAATATGTTGGTGGTTCTAAGGTTGCTCCTGCTAGATATCCCACCAGCCATTCAGTCCATTGTTTTAATGACTTCATTCTACATTTCTGCTCCAACTTTCAACTTTCTGATATTTGGCGTTCTCAGAGTCCAACTTTAAAACAATTTTCTTGGTTTAACTCTACAACTAGCGACAGACAATTACAATCTAGAAGTGATTATTGGTTGGTATCTTCCAATCTTCTGAATGTTGTCAATGAATGTAGTATTTCCTGGGTTCCTCTGACAGACCATTATATATGTTACATTATTATTTCCTTTAGTTTCTAAATAATACTGGAAATGTAACTCTTTTCTCATAAATAATGAGTCATCTTGTTTACAGTCTAAAGCTCTTATCAGAGAGACCGGTCTCGATTCTGCTCTTTCTTCTACTAACAAATAGGAAATTATTCAATTCAGAACTCGATGTCTTGCCATCACTACTGGTAAAAAGCTAGCTCGGAAAATATTCTACAAGCAGATGGATATTATTGTTGATATTAACAGGCTGAGTAATAAGCTTGATTTAAATGAAGATGAAAAAGCAGGGCCTTCATCCGTTCAAAGGCCATCGATCTCATCTTTCTACAGCTCACTATCGATCTCATCTTTCTACAGCTCACTATCGATCTCATCTTTCTACAGTTCACTATCGATCTCATCTTTCTACAGTTCACTATCGATCTCTCTTTCTACAGTTCACTATCGATCTCATCTTTCTACAGTTCACTATCGATCTCATCTTTCTACAGTTCACTATCGATCTCATCTTTCTACAGTTCACTATCGATCTCCTCTTTCTAAAGCTCACTATCGATCTCTCTTTCTACAGTTCACTATCGATCTCATCTTTCTACAGCTCACTATCGATCTCATTTTTCTACAGCTCACTATCGATCTCATCTTTCTAAAGTTCACTATCGATCTCATCTTTCTACAGTTCACTATCGATCTCATCTTTCTACAGTTCACTATCGATCTCATCTTTCTACAGTTCACTATCGATCTCATCTTTCTACAGTTCACTATCGATCTCGTCTTTCTACAGTTCACTATCGATCTCGTCTTTCTACAGCTCACTATCGATCTCGTCTTTCTACAGCTCACTATCGATCTCATCTTTCTACAGCTCACTATCGATCTCATCTTTCTACAGTTCACTATCGATCTCATCTTTCTACCGTTCACTATCGATCTCATCTTTCGGAAGGTGACTTGGATTCCGTTTTTGATTCAGTTAAAACTCTGTGATTCTGATATAGATATTAATGAGTTGGACCAAGCCATTAAACAAATGCCTTTAGGTAAATCTCCTGGACTCCAGAATTATGTCATTTTTGGCCTGACATTAGAGAGTTATTGCTTTCGGTCTACAAAGAGGGTACTACTAATTTCTGTAAAGTGATAAGGATGATATAATGATATTAGCAGTTCGGTGGCTATGAGTAATGACATATCCTCTCGTTTCTCTATACCTAGAGGAATTAGACAGGGTTGTCCAATCTCCCCTCTATTTGTTTTAGCCACAGATTTACTAGCTGTATTTCTTAACAGATCCAAGAAATTAAAAGGGATCAGTAAATATATATACAGTGGGGAGAACAAGTATTTGATACACTGCCGATTTTGCAGGTTTTCCTACTTACAAAGCATGTAGAGGTCTGTAATTTTTATCATAGGTACACTTCAACTGTGAGAGACGGAATCTAAAATCCAGAAAATCACATTGTATGATTTTTAAATAATTAATTTGCATTTTATTGAATCCCCGAGCTGACAGTTAAAATCTGTTGTTCTGCCCCTGAACAACAGGGGCCGTCATTGTAAATAAGAATTTGTTCTTAACTGACTTGCCTAGTTAAATTTAAAAACACAGCATCGGAAGTGTAGATCACATGGATGCGAATGTTAGCACTGAAAACACTATATACGGAGAAGGGTTTTCGAGAGCTACTGCATTTTGAGGAGTTTACAACAACATGCCTGATGTAAACAGTGACAGAAACAATACAATTTAATTAGATTTATATGGGTCTAGCTAGCTTCAATGCAACCATGAGAGTTGCGTTGCCAGCACAATGTAAAAAATCTAGGTTGCGTCAAAACTAGGTCTAGTTAGGTACAATAGCTAACAATATATAGAATGCTGTACAAGCAAAGTAAAAGAGAAGCATAATTGTGAGCATCTTCTTGTAGGGTCTACTCTTTGGGCTATCCTTACTATCCGCATGAGATCGTTGGGGAGTAAGCCAGCCAGGGTCATGGCTTTTGTTAAATTAACGTAAAAAGTATGGATATTTTTTGAATTTAGCTAACTCTAACCCTGACCTAATTCTCAACTTGCTGCGTAAATTATCCTAACCTACAACGACAAGTCAAATCTGACGTTAATTTGACAAAAACTGTATTCCTTCCAGCCATGAACGCCAACCTGCCCACTATCCAACGCTGGCTCTGAATGATGACGTGTGACCAGTGACCGCTAACTGGTACCTGGTTCTGTAGCTACAACCAGCCCGCTATCCAACGCTGGCTCTGAATGATGACGTGTGACCAGTGACCGCTAACTAGTACCTAGTTCTGTAGCTACAACCAGCCCGCTATCCAACGCTGGCTCTGAATGATGACGTGTGACCAGTGACCGCTAACTAGTACCTAGTTCTGTAGCTACAACCAGCCCGCTATCCAACGCTGGCTCTGAATGATGACGTGTGACCAGTGACCGCTAACTGGTACCTAGTTCTGTAGCTACAACCAGCCCGCTATCCAACGCTGGCTCTGAATGATGACGTGTGACCAGTGACCGCTAACTGGTACCTGGTTCTGTAGCTACAACCAGCCCGCTATCCAACGCTGGCTCTGAATGATGACGTGTGACCAGTGACCGCTAACTGGTACCTGGTTCTGTAGCGACAACCAGCCCGCTATCCAACGCTGGCTCTGAATGATGACGTGTGACCAGTGACCGCTAACTGGTACCTAGTTCTGTAGCTACAACCAGCCCGCTATCCAACACTGGCTCTGAATGATGACGTGTGACCAGTGACCGCTAACTGGTACCTGGTTCTGTAGCTACAACCAGCCCGCTATCCAACGCTGGCTCTGAATGATGACGTGTGACCAGTGACCGCTAACTGGTACCTAGTTCTGTAGCTACAACCAGCCCGCTATCCAACGCTGGCTCTGAATGATGACGTGTGACCAGTGACCGCTAACTGGTACCTAGTTCTGTAGCTACAACCAGCCCGCTATCCAACGCTGGCTCTGAATGATGACGTGTGACCAGTGACCGCTAACTGGTACCTAGTTCTGTAGCTACAACCAGCCCGCTATCCAACGCTGGCTCTGAATGATGACGTGTGACCAGTGACCGCTAACTGGTACCTGGTTCTGTAGCTACAACCAGCCCGCTATCCAACGCTGGCTCTGAATGATGACGTGTGACCAGTGACCGCTAACTGGTACCTAGTTCTGTAGCTACAACCAGCCCGCTATCCAACGCTGGCTCTGAATGATGACGTGTGACCAGTGACCGCTAACTGGTACCTAGTTCTGTAGCTACAACCAGCCCGCTATCCAACGCTGGCTCTGAATGATGACGTGTGACCAGTGACCGCTAACTGGTACCTAGTTCTGTAGCTACAACCAGCCCGCTATCCAACGCTGGCTCTGAATGATGACGTGTGACCAGTGACCGCTAACTGGTACCTAGTTCTGTAGCTACAACCAGCCCGCTATCCAACGCTGGCTCTGAATGATGACGTGTGACCAGTGACCGCTAACTGGTACCTAGTTCTGTAGCTACAACCAGCCCGCTATCCAACGCTGGCTCTGAATGATGACGTGTGACCAGTGACCGCTAACTGGTACCTGGTTCTGTAGCTACAACCAGCCCGCTATCCAACGCTGGCTCTGAATGATGACGTGTGACCAGTGACCGCTAACTGGTACCTGGTTCTGTAGCTACAACCAGCCCGCTATCCAACGCTGGCTCTGAATGATGACGTGTGACCAGTGACCGCTAACTGGTACCTGGTTCTGTAGCTACAACCAGCCCGCTATCCAACGCTGGCTCTGAATGATGACGTGTGACCAGTGACCGCTAACTGGTACCTGGTTCTGTAGCTACAATGTAAACACTCGCGCATTACAGTTTAATTCCCCAGCACGTCAAAACACGCGGATGGTTTACCTAGATAGAAAAGTGATTTAGTTAAAGACTGACTTTATAGCTAGTGACAGAACACCAGCTGTCTGATGTGTTATTACTAGTTAACCTGCTAAAAAAACTAAAAACCCAGCAGTTAACTAGTTAACATCCGCTCGAGCACCGAAGGAACTAGGATGAAATCAATGTGTTAACCTTTTCAACAGCTTGGTAAACTAAGGTGTAAACAACCCAAATATGAACACGATACATCCCATCAAGGAAAACAACGTTTACTGCCTCAAAATAAATCAAGTTCGCATAAGTACTGGAACAAGCAGATATAGCTAGCCATCTAGTTTAGCATCACTGCTAGCATTAGCCCAACTAGCTGCTCTGTTAGCATGCATGCTGTCTCACCAAGCATTATGTCGTTTCAGTCGCACTTTCATACATTGCTGGGACATGAACACAACGAATAAACAGCCTTACACCCCACGCAAAAGATATAATAGTGTACTAACTTCACTACTAACGCAGGTCACCTCCATTTTGTCCCAGGGTTCGTGCGGCTGGGAGAACGGCATCGTAGTCAGAACAAGACCGCTTCTCCAAGCCTGATAACCGACTGGAGATTCTGCCTTCACGGTTGGACCCGATCCTACTGTCCCGGGAAGATCAGACACTGGGGTCGGGACATTTGGTTTGACAGGACCATATGGTAGCCGAGCCGCTGTTCCGTTCTTCTCCCATAGATGAATATGGCCGCCTCTATCCCTGGTACCAGACCCAGCATCAGTGTACTGAGAGTCCATTGACGTAGCTCTGACGCAATTCAGTTAAGGATTTCCCCCATTATAGGCAAACAAACAAAGAGAGAGGAGAACAGAGCAGAGGAAATGAGAGCAGAGGGAGAGAGGAAAGGAGAGGGAAAGAGAAGAGCAGATGGAGAGGGAAAGAGAAGAGCAGATGGAGAGGGAAAGAGCAGAGCAGATGGAGAGGGAAAGAGCAGAGCAGATGGAGAGAGGAAAGGAGAGGGAAAGAGAAGAGCAGATGGAGAGGGAAAGAGCAGAGCAGATGGAGAGGGAAAGAGCAGAGCAGATGGAGAGAGGAAAGGAGAGGGAAAGAGAAGAGCAGATGGAGAGAGGGAAAGAGCAGAGCAGATGGAGAGAGGGAAAGAGCAGAGCAGATGGAGAGGGAGAGAGGAAAGGAGAGGGAAAGAGGAGAGCAGAGGGAGAGAGGAAAGGAGAGGGAAAGAGCAGAGCAGAGGGAGAGAGGAAAGGAGAGGGAAAGAGGAGAGCAGAGGGAGAGAGGAAAGGAGAGGGAAAGAGAAGAGCAGATGGAGCAGGAAAGGAGAGGGAAAGAGGAGAGCAGAGGGAGAGAGGAAAGGAGAGGGAAAGAGAAGAGCAGATGGAGGGAGGAAAGGAGAGGGAAAGAGAAGAGCAGATGGAGAGAGGAAAGGAGAGGGAAATAGAAGAGCAGATGGAGAGGGAAAGAGCAGAGCAGAGGGAGAGAGGAAAGGAGAGGGAAAGAGGAGAGCAGAGGGAGAGAGGAAAGGAGAGGGAAAGAGCAGAGCAGAGGGAGAGAGGAAAGGAGAGGGAAAGAGAAGAGCAGATGGAGGGATGAAAGGAGAGGGAAGGAGAAGCGGGAGAGAGGAAAGGAGAGGGAAAGAGCAGAGCAGATGGAGAGAGGGAAAGAGAGGAGCAGATGGAGAGAGGGAAAGAGCAGAGCAGATGGAGAGGGAAAGAGCAGAGCAGATGGAGAGAGGAAAGGAGAGGGAAAGAGCAGAGGGAGAGAGGAAAGGAGAGGGAAAGAGAAGAGCAGATGGAGAGAGGAAAGGAGAGGGAAAGAGAGGAGCAGATGGAGAGAGGAAAGGAGAGGGAAAGAGCAGATGGAGAGGGAAAGAGGAGAGCAGATGGAGAGAGGAAAGGAGAGGGAAAGAGAAGAGCAGATGGAGAGAGGAAAGGAGAGGGAAAGAGCAGAGGGAGAGAGGAAAGGAGAGGGAAAGAGAAGAGCAGATGGAGAGGGAAAGAGAAGAGCAGATGGAGAGAGGAAAGGAGAGTGAAAGAGCAGAGGGAGAGAGGAAAGGAGAGGGAAAGAGCAGAGCAGATGGAGAGAGGAAAGGAGAGGGAAAGAGCAGAGCAGATGGAGAGAGGAAAGGAGAGGGAAAGAGCAGAGCAGATGGAGAGAGGAAAGGAGAGGGAAAGAGCAGAGCAGATGGAGAGAGGAAAGGAGAGGGAAAGAGCAGAGCAGAGGGAGAGAGGAAAGGAGAGGGAAAGAGCAGAGCAGATGGAGAGAGGAAAGGAGAGGGAAAGAGCAGAGCAGATGGAGAGAGGAAAGGAGAGGGAAAGAGAAGAGCAGATGGAGAGAGGAAAGGAGAGGGAAAGAGCAGAGGGAGAGAGGAAAGGAGAGGGAAAGAGCAGAGGGAGAGAGGAAAGGAGAGGGAGAGAGTAAAGGAGAGGGAAAGAGCAGAGCAGATGGAGAGAGGAAAGGAGAGGAGCAGAGCAGATGGAGAGAGGAAAGGAGAGGGAAAGAGCAGAGCAGATGGAGAGAGGAAAGGAGAGGGAAAGAGCAGAGCAGATGGAGAGAGGAAAGGAGAGGGAAAGAGCAGAGCAGATGGAGAGAGGAAAGGAGAGGGAAAGAGCAGAGCAGATGGAGAGAGGAGAGGAAAGAAGAGCAGAAGAGAGGAAAGGAGATGTGAGAGAGAAGAGAGATTAGATTAGTTTATTAGTCACATGCACAGGGTACAGTGAAATTCTTAAGCTCCAACAGTGCAGGTCAAAAAGAAAAGTGAATGAAACAATAATAAAAAATAATATGTACAGTACCAGTCAAAGGTTTGGAAACACCTACTCATTCAATGGTTGAGGTGTGCTTGATGTAACAACTCATTGTTACTGAGATGTAAATTCCTACTAGTGTTAGTTAGTATAGTTAGTATAGTAAAGGACCAGGTCTAGGCCTACTAGTGTTAGTTAGTATAGGACCAGGTCTAGGCCTACTAGTGTTAGTATAGTAAAGGACCAGGTCTAGGCCTACTAGTGTTAGTTAGTATAGGACCAGGTCTAGGCCTACTAGTGTTAGTTAGTATAGTTAGTATAGTAAAGGACCAGGTCTAGGCCTACTAGTGTTAGTTAGTATAGGACCAGGTCTAGGCCTACTAGTGTTAGTTAGTATAGTTAGTATAGTAAAGGACCAGGTCTAGGCCTACTAGTGTTAGTTAGTATAGGACCAGGTCTAGGCCTACTAGTGTTAGTATAGTAAAGGACCAGGTCTAGGCCTACTAGTGTTAGTATAGTAAAGGACCAGGTCTAGGCCTACTAGTGTTAGTTAGTATAGGACCAGGTCTAGGCCTACTAGTGTTAGTATAGTAAAGGACCAGGTCTAGGCCTACTAGTGTTAGTATAGTTAGTATAGTAAAGGACCAGGTCTAGGCCTACTAGTGTTAGTTAGTATAGTTAGTATAGTAAAGGACCAGGTCTAGGCCTACTAGTGTTAGTATAGTAAAGGACCAGGTCTAGGCCTACTAGTGTTAGTTAGTATAGGACCAGGTCTAGGCCTACTAGTGTTAGTTAGTATAGTTAGTATAGTAAAGGACCAGGTCTAGGCCTACTAGTGTTAGTTAGTATAGTTAGTATAGTAAAGGACCAGGTCTAGGCCTACTAGTGTTAGTATAGTAAAGGACCAGGTCTAGGCCTACTAGTGTTAGTATAGTAAAGGACCAGGTCTAGAACTACTAGTGTTAGTTAGTATAGTTAGTATAGTAAAGGACCAGGTCTAGGCCTACTAGTGTTAGTATAGTAAAGGACCAGGTCTAGGCCTACTAGTGTTAGTATAGTAAAGGACCAGGTCTAGGCCTACTAGTGTTAGTTAGTAAAGGACCAGGTCTAGGCCTACTAGTGTTAGTTAGTATAGTTAGTATAGTAAAGGACCAGGTCTAGGCCTACTAGTGTTAGTTAGTATAGGACCAGGTCTAGGCCTACTAGTGTTAGTTAGTATAGGACCAGGTCTAGGCCTACTAGTGTTAGTTAGTATAGTTAGTATAGTAAAGGACCAGGTCTAGGCCTACTAGTGTTAGTTAGTATAGGACCAGGTCTAGGCCTACTAGTGTTAGTATAGTAAAGGACCAGGTCTAGGCCTACTAGTGTTAGTATAGTAAAGGACCAGGTCTAGGCCTACTAGTGTTAGTTAGTATAGGACCAGGTCTAGGCCTACTAGTGTTAGTATAGTAAAGGACCAGGTCTAGGCCTACTAGTGTTAGTTAGTATAGTTAGTATAGTAAAGGACCAGGTCTAGGCCTACTAGTGTTAGTTAGTATAGTTAGTATAGTAAAGGACCAGGTCTAGGCCTACTAGTGTTAGTATAGTAAAGGACCAGGTCTAGGCCTACTAGTGTTAGTTAGTATAGGACCAGGTCTAGGCCTACTAGTGTTAGTATAGTAAAGGACCAGGTCTAGGCCTACTAGTGTTAGTTAGTATAGGACCAGGTCTAGGCCTACTAGTGTTAGTTAGTATAGTTAGTATAGTAAAGGACCAGGTCTAGGCCTACTAGTGTTAGTATAGTAAAGGACCAGGTCTAGGCCTACTAGTGTTAGTATAGTAAAGGACCAGGTCTAGGCCTACTAGTGTTAGTTAGTAAAGGACCAGGTCTAGGCCTACTAGTGTTAGTTAGTATAGTTAGTATAGTAAAGGACCAGGTCTAGGCCTACTAGTGTTAGTTAGTATAGGACCAGGTCTAGGCCTACTAGTGTTAGTTAGTATAGGACCAGGTCTAGGCCTACTAGTGTTAGTTAGTATAGTTAGTATAGTAAAGGACCAGGTCTAGGCCTACTAGTGTTAGTTAGTATAGGACCAGGTCTAGGCCTACTAGTGTTAGTTAGTATAGTTAGTATAGTAAAGGACCAGGTCTAGGCCTACTAGTGTTAGTTAGTATAGGACCAGGTCTAGGCCTACTAGTGTTAGTATAGTAAAGGACCAGGTCTAGGCCTACTAGTGTTAGTATAGTAAAGGACCAGGTCTAGGCCTACTAGTGTTAGTATAGTAAAGGACCAGGTCTAGGCCTACTAGTGTTAGTTAGTAAAGGACCAGGTCTAGGCCTACTAGTGTTAGTTAGTATAGTTAGTATAGTAAAGGACCAGGTCTAGGCCTACTAGTGTTAGTTAGTATAGTTAGTATAGTAAAGGACCAGGTCTAGGCCTACTAGTGTTAGTATAGTAAAGGACCAGGTCTAGGCCTACTAGTGTTAGTATAGTAAAGGACCAGGTCTAGGCCTACTAGTGTTAGTTAGTATAGTTAGTATAGTAAAGGACCAGGTCTAGGCCTACTAGTGTTAGTATAGTAAAGGACCAGGTCTAGGCCTACTAGTGTTAGTAAAGTAAAGGACCAGGTCTAGGCCTACTAGTGTTAGTTAGTAAAGGACCAGGTCTAGGCCTACTAGTGTTAGTTAGTATAGTTAGTATAGTAAAGGACCAGGTCTAGGCCTACTAGTGTTAGTTAGTATAGGACCAGGTCTAGGCCTACTAGTGTTAGTTAGTATAGTTAGTATAGTAAAGGACCAGGTCTAGGCCTACTAGTGTTAGTATAGTATAGGACCAGGTCTAGGCCTACTAGTGTTAGTATAGTAAAGGACCAGGTCTAGGCCTACTAGTGTTAGTTAGTATAGTTAGTATAGTAAAGGACCAGGTCTAGGCCTACTAGTGTTAGTTAGTATAGGACCAGGTCTAGGCCTACTAGTGTTAGTATAGTAAAGGACCAGGTCTAGGCCTACTAGTGTTAGTATAGTAAAGGACCAGGTCTAGGCCTACTAGTGTTAGTTAGTATAGTTAGTATAGTAAAGGACCAGGTCTAGGCCTACTAGTGTTAGTTAGTATAGGACCAGGTCTAGGCCTACTAGTGTTAGTATAGTAAAGGACCAGGTCTAGGCCTACTAGTGTTAGTTAGTATAGTTAGTATAGTAAAGGACCAGGTCTAGGCCTACTAGTGTTAGTATAGTAAAGGACCAGGTCTAGGCCTACTAGTGTTAGTATAGTATAGTTAGTATAGTAAAGGACCAGGTCTAGGCCTACTAGTGTTAGTTAGTAAAGGACCAGGTCTAGGCCTACTAGTGTTAGTATAGTATAGGACCAGGTCTAGGCCTACTAGTGTTAGTTAGTATAGGACCAGGTCTAGGCCTACTAGTGTTAGTTAGTATAGTTAGTATAGTAAAGGACCAGGTCTAGGCCTACTAGTGTTAGTTAGTATAGTTAGTATAGTAAAGGACCAGGTCTAGGCCTACTAGTGTTAGTTAGTATAGGACCAGGTCTAGGCCTACTAGTGTTAGTTAGTATAGGACCAGGTCTAGGCCTACTAGTGTTAGTTAGTATAGTTAGTATAGTAAAGGACCAGGTCTAGGCCTACTAGTGTTAGTATAGTAAAGGACCAGGTCTAGGCCTACTAGTGTTAGTATAGTAAAGGACCAGGTCTAGGCCTACTAGTGTTAGTATAGTAAAGGACCAGGTCTAGGCCTACTAGTGTTAGTAAAGTAAAGGACCAGGTCTAGGCCTACTAGTGTTAGTTAGTAAAGGACCAGGTCTAGGCCTACTAGTGTTAGTTAGTATAGTTAGTATAGTAAAGGACCAGGTCTAGGCCTACTAGTGTTAGTTAGTATAGGACCAGGTCTAGGCCTACTAGTGTTAGTTAGTATAGTTAGTATAGTAAAGGACCAGGTCTAGGCCTACTAGTGTTAGTATAGTATAGGACCAGGTCTAGGCCTACTAGTGTTAGTATAGTAAAGGACCAGGTCTAGGCCTACTAGTGTTAGTTAGTATAGTTAGTATAGTAAAGGACCAGGTCTAGGCCTACTAGTGTTAGTTAGTATAGGACCAGGTCTAGGCCTACTAGTGTTAGTATAGTAAAGGACCAGGTCTAGGCCTACTAGTGTTAGTATAGTAAAGGACCAGGTCTAGGCCTACTAGTGTTAGTTAGTATAGTTAGTATAGTAAAGGACCAGGTCTAGGCCTACTAGTGTTAGTTAGTATAGGACCAGGTCTAGGCCTACTAGTGTTAGTATAGTAAAGGACCAGGTCTAGGCCTACTAGTGTTAGTTAGTATAGTTAGTATAGTAAAGGACCAGGTCTAGGCCTACTAGTGTTAGTATAGTAAAGGACCAGGTCTAGGCCTACTAGTGTTAGTATAGTATAGTTAGTATAGTAAAGGACCAGGTCTAGGCCTACTAGTGTTAGTTAGTAAAGGACCAGGTCTAGGCCTACTAGTGTTAGTATAGTATAGGACCAGGTCTAGGCCTACTAGTGTTAGTTAGTATAGGACCAGGTCTAGGCCTACTAGTGTTAGTTAGTATAGTTAGTATAGTAAAGGACCAGGTCTAGGCCTACTAGTGTTAGTTAGTATAGTTAGTATAGTAAAGGACCAGGTCTAGGCCTACTAGTGTTAGTTAGTATAGGACCAGGTCTAGGCCTACTAGTGTTAGTTAGTATAGTTAGTATAGTAAAGGACCAGGTCTAGGCCTACTAGTGTTAGTTAGTATAGGACCAGGTCTAGGCCTACTAGTGTTAGTATAGTAAAGGACCAGGTCTAGGCCTACTAGTGTTAGTTAGTATAGGACCAGGTCTAGGCCTACTAGTGTTAGTTAGTATAGGACCAGGTCTAGGCCTACTAGTGTTAGTTAGTATAGTTAGTATAGTAAAGGACCAGGTCTAGGCCTACTAGTGTTAGTATAGTATAGGACCAGGTCTAGGCCTACTAGTGTTAGTATAGTAAAGGACCAGGTCTAGGCCTACTAGTGTTAGTATAGTAAAGGACCAGGTCTAGGCCTACTAGTGTTAGTTAGTATAGGACCAGGTCTAGGCCTACTAGTGTTAGTTAGTATAGGACCAGGTCTAGGCCTACTAGTGTTAGTTAGTATAGTTAGTATAGTAAAGGACCAGGTCTAGGCCTACTAGTGTTAGTATAGTATAGGACCAGGTCTAGGCCTACTAGTGTTAGTAAAGTAAAGGACCAGGTCTAGGCCTACTAGTGTTAGTTAGTAAAGGACCAGGTCTAGGCCTACTAGTGTTAGTTAGTATAGTTAGTATAGTAAAGGACCAGGTCTAGGCCTACTAGTGTTAGTTAGTATAGTTAGTATAGTAAAGGACCAGGTCTAGGCCTACTAGTGTTAGTTAGTATAGGACCAGGTCTAGGCCTACTAGTGTTAGTTAGTATAGTTAGTATAGTAAAGGACCAGGTCTAGGCCTACTAGTGTTAGTTAGTATAGGACCAGGTCTAGGCCTACTAGTGTTAGTAAAGTAAAGGACCAGGTCTAGGCCTACTAGTGTTAGTATAGTATAGGACCAGGTCTAGGCCTACTAGTGTTAGTAAAGTAAAGGACCAGGTCTAGGCCTACTAGTGTTAGTTAGTAAAGGACCAGGTCTAGGCCTACTAGTGTTAGTTAGTATAGTTAGTATAGTAAAGGACCAGGTCTAGGCCTACTAGTGTTAGTTAGTATAGGACCAGGTCTAGGCCTACTAGTGTTAGTTAGTATAGTTAGTATAGTAAAGGACCAGGTCTAGGCCTACTAGTGTTAGTATAGTATAGGACCAGGTCTAGGCCTACTAGTGTTAGTATAGTAAAGGACCAGGTCTAGGCCTACTAGTGTTAGTTAGTATAGTTAGTATAGTAAAGGACCAGGTCTAGGCCTACTAGTGTTAGTTAGTATAGGACCAGGTCTAGGCCTACTAGTGTTAGTATAGTAAAGGACCAGGTCTAGGCCTACTAGTGTTAGTATAGTAAAGGACCAGGTCTAGGCCTACTAGTGTTAGTTAGTATAGTTAGTATAGTAAAGGACCAGGTCTAGGCCTACTAGTGTTAGTTAGTATAGGACCAGGTCTAGGCCTACTAGTGTTAGTATAGTAAAGGACCAGGTCTAGGCCTACTAGTGTTAGTTAGTATAGTTAGTATAGTAAAGGACCAGGTCTAGGCCTACTAGTGTTAGTATAGTAAAGGACCAGGTCTAGGCCTACTAGTGTTAGTATAGTATAGTTAGTATAGTAAAGGACCAGGTCTAGGCCTACTAGTGTTAGTTAGTAAAGGACCAGGTCTAGGCCTACTAGTGTTAGTATAGTATAGGACCAGGTCTAGGCCTACTAGTGTTAGTTAGTATAGGACCAGGTCTAGGCCTACTAGTGTTAGTTAGTATAGTTAGTATAGTAAAGGACCAGGTCTAGGCCTACTAGTGTTAGTTAGTATAGTTAGTATAGTAAAGGACCAGGTCTAGGCCTACTAGTGTTAGTTAGTATAGGACCAGGTCTAGGCCTACTAGTGTTAGTTAGTATAGGACCAGGTCTAGGCCTACTAGTGTTAGTTAGTATAGTTAGTATAGTAAAGGACCAGGTCTAGGCCTACTAGTGTTAGTATAGTAAAGGACCAGGTCTAGGCCTACTAGTGTTAGTATAGTAAAGGACCAGGTCTAGGCCTACTAGTGTTAGTTAGTATAGTTAGTATAGTAAAGGACCAGGTCTAGGCCTACTAGTGTTAGTATAGTAAAGGACCAGGTCTAGGCCTACTAGTGTTAGTAAAGTAAAGGACCAGGTCTAGGCCTACTAGTGTTAGTTAGTAAAGGACCAGGTCTAGGCCTACTAGTGTTAGTTAGTATAGTTAGTATAGTAAAGGACCAGGTCTAGGCCTACTAGTGTTAGTTAGTATAGGACCAGGTCTAGGCCTACTAGTGTTAGTTAGTATAGTTAGTATAGTAAAGGACCAGGTCTAGGCCTACTAGTGTTAGTATAGTATAGGACCAGGTCTAGGCCTACTAGTGTTAGTATAGTAAAGGACCAGGTCTAGGCCTACTAGTGTTAGTTAGTATAGTTAGTATAGTAAAGGACCAGGTCTAGGCCTACTAGTGTTAGTTAGTATAGGACCAGGTCTAGGCCTACTAGTGTTAGTATAGTAAAGGACCAGGTCTAGGCCTACTAGTGTTAGTATAGTAAAGGACCAGGTCTAGGCCTACTAGTGTTAGTTAGTATAGTTAGTATAGTAAAGGACCAGGTCTAGGCCTACTAGTGTTAGTTAGTATAGGACCAGGTCTAGGCCTACTAGTGTTAGTATAGTAAAGGACCAGGTCTAGGCCTACTAGTGTTAGTTAGTATAGTTAGTATAGTAAAGGACCAGGTCTAGGCCTACTAGTGTTAGTATAGTAAAGGACCAGGTCTAGGCCTACTAGTGTTAGTATAGTATAGTTAGTATAGTAAAGGACCAGGTCTAGGCCTACTAGTGTTAGTTAGTAAAGGACCAGGTCTAGGCCTACTAGTGTTAGTATAGTATAGGACCAGGTCTAGGCCTACTAGTGTTAGTTAGTATAGGACCAGGTCTAGGCCTACTAGTGTTAGTTAGTATAGTTAGTATAGTAAAGGACCAGGTCTAGGCCTACTAGTGTTAGTTAGTATAGTTAGTATAGTAAAGGACCAGGTCTAGGCCTACTAGTGTTAGTTAGTATAGGACCAGGTCTAGGCCTACTAGTGTTAGTTAGTATAGGACCAGGTCTAGGCCTACTAGTGTTAGTTAGTATAGTTAGTATAGTAAAGGACCAGGTCTAGGCCTACTAGTGTTAGTTAGTATAGTTAGTATAGTAAAGGACCAGGTCTAGGCCTACTAGTGTTAGTATAGTAAAGGACCAGGTCTAGGCCTACTAGTGTTAGTTAGTATAGGACCAGGTCTAGGCCTACTAGTGTTAGTTAGTATAGGACCAGGTCTAGGCCTACTAGTGTTAGTTAGTATAGTTAGTATAGTAAAGGACCAGGTCTAGGCCTACTAGTGTTAGTATAGTATAGGACCAGGTCTAGGCCTACTAGTGTTAGTATAGTAAAGGACCAGGTCTAGGCCTACTAGTGTTAGTATAGTAAAGGACCAGGTCTAGGCCTACTAGTGTTAGTTAGTATAGGACCAGGTCTAGGCCTACTAGTGTTAGTTAGTATAGGACCAGGTCTAGGCCTACTAGTGTTAGTTAGTATAGTTAGTATAGTAAAGGACCAGGTCTAGGCCTACTAGTGTTAGTATAGTATAGGACCAGGTCTAGGCCTACTAGTGTTAGTTAGTATAGTTAGTATAGTAAAGGACCAGGTCTAGGCCTACTAGTGTTAGTTAGTATAGTTAGTATAGTAAAGGACCAGGTCTAGGCCTACTAGTGTTAGTTAGTATAGTTAGTATAGTAAAGGACCAGGTCTAGGCCTACTAGTGTTAGTTAGTATAGTTAGTATAGTAAAGGACCAGGTCTAGGCCTACTAGTGTTAGTTAGTATAGTTAGTATAGTAAAGGACCAGGTCTAGGCCTACTAGTGTTAGTATTATTATTATTATTATAAATCGCGGTTCCCTAACTGGCGGCCCAGTTTTCAGAGCCAAAAAAATAAATACACCTTTCTTTATGTGTGGAATTTTCATTGTTGGACATAAAAGACTAAAAAAAACACCAGGAAATCAGCTCCAAGTGATTTTAATGTAAGAAATGTGTTCCCACACATAGTAGAGAGACACAACATGATCTTATAAAAATGTAAGCAAGATTTGAAATTATTATGTTTTAGTTAAACATCTTGCTGTCAGTTTGAAGTCTACTAATGATGTGTAATTATGTTCCGACCCCCCGACCATCCGCTCTAGAAACAAATTGTCCCTCAGCTGAATGTAGTTGATGATCCCTGTTCCAGATGCTTCTCTGGGTATTTCTATAAACTAAGGTGACAACTTGTTACAGTCATTGATACAGTAATAATATGCATATTAAAAATATATAAACAGTGTACACCCTTGGTCAAAAGTTTGGAATATTGCTCATTCAAGGGTTTTTCTTTATTTGCACTATTTTTTACATTGTAGAATAAAATTGAAGACATCAAAACTATGACATAACACATATGGAATCATGTAGTAACCAAAAAAATGTAAACAAATATATTTTATATTTGAGATTCTTCAAAGTAGCCACCCTTTGCCTTGATGACAGCTTTGCACACTCATGGCATTCTCTCAACCAGCTTCATGAGGACCTCCACAGGAAAGGAAGACCCAGAGTTATCTCTGCTGCAGAGGATAAGTTCATCAGAGTTACCAGCCTCAGATTGCAGCCCAATTAAATGCTTCACAGAGTTCAAGTAACAGACACATCTCAACATCAACTGTTCAGAGGAGACTGTGTGAATCAGGCCTTCATGGTTGAATTGCTGCAAAGAAACCACTACTAAAGGACACCAATAAGAAGAAGAGACTTGCTTGGACCAAGAAACACGA